>JAPXFY010003933.1:12500-17500 GCA_030674185.1 Monoplex corrugatus | reverse complement strand
CCATGGAACTCTCAACATTCTTCTGAGAAACCACACCTCGGCTGCCTCAATCTTGCTCTGGTTTTCCTTGTTGACTGTCCACGCCTCACATCCGTACAACAGTATTGGTTCTATATAACATTCAAGAACTCTCTTTCTGATGTTAATTGATAGGCATTTGTTGGTAAGACTGCTTGTCATCTTCTTGAATGCTGTTTTGGCTTAGCCGATTCTGCCGGCTAATTCTGATGTGCATCTGCCGTCTGATGAAATGATCGTTCCCAGGTATTTCAATTTCTCAACCTGTGTCAAGGTTGTGCCATTTGCTGTTATTTTGCATGAGGGGATTTCATGTTTTTTACTGATCACCATGACTTCAGTCTACCTGCTGTTTAGTTCCAACCCCTTACCTTTGCTTTCTATTTCTAGTATATTCACAAGGTTTTGTAGGTCCCTTTCATTTTCTGCAATTACCACGGTGTCATCTGCGTATCGAATGTTGTTTATCATTTTCCCTCCAACCTTTAATCCAGGATCTTCTTCTAGGTTTCTCATGATGTTTTCGCTGTAAAGTGAAAACAGATCAGATCTGGTGAGAAAACACAACCCTGTCTGACTCCTCTTTTGATGTTTTGGAAAGAGCTTACATTGTTTTCTGTTCTCATTGCAGCTGTTTGTTCCCAGTACATATTTCTGATTATTCGTAGATCTTTTCCATCAACATTGAGTCTCTCCAGTTGGTTGATCAATTCATCATGTCTTACCCGATCGAAAGCCTTGGTGTAGTCAACAAAGCATAAATACAAATCCTTATTCATCTCAATTGACCTCTCTATGATAGTTCTTAGGATGTATATGGCATCAATAGTTCCTTTCCCTTCCACAAATCCACACTGTTCTTCTGCTATTTCTCTTTTGATTCTATTCCTTGTCCTCATCATGATTATTCTTAATAGGATGTTTGTTACATGACTCATCAAACTGATTGTGCGATGGAGTTCGCAATCTGTAGCCCCTGTCTTCTTTGGAAGTGCCATAAAAATTGATTTTGACATAATTTTGGGGATTTTTCCAGTGTCGTAAATTTAATTTAGGAGGACTGTTATTTTTTCTATGCCAAATTCCTCCAGGGCTTCAATCATCTCTGTAGTAATATTATGTGGTCCCGTGGCTTTTCCTGGTTTCATCTTTTTCAGTGCCGCTCTAACTTCATCTTTCATTATGGGTCCAGTTTTTCCCACAAAGAGCCCATGGGGGGATTCAACTATGGGTAGGACCACTTGCGGCCCAAAAATTCCACCCAGGATTTTGACATGGCTGATGGAATTAGAACCCACAATCGCAGAGTCATCAGTCTGTTACACCAACGGCTGTACCACAGTGGCGGGTGAACGGAGAGAAATGTCGCTTGATGAGGAATAAATAACCTCGGTCAACAAGTGTCATTGTCCTAGTTTGGAAAAAGTCACCAGGGACAGACAAACCCTGTCTTGTTCAACGGAAAAGGTGACAGGGAGGTCAATCGGTTCTACCATTACTAACACACATAACTCATGCTTTTACATACAGAAGTGATGGCCAGGAAATAAGAGAGGAAGACTGAGAGAGGTACCTTACCCCCCATGGGGTGACTGGCGCCATGTTTCCTGCATTAGTGTCCTTTCCTGACGAAAAAAATCTGATGTAATTGACTCGGAGGAGACAGATGCAGACAGTGTGTGTGTGTGTGTGTGTGTGTGTGTGTGTGTGTGTGTGTGTGTGTGTGTGTGTGTGTGTGTGTGTGTGTGTGTGCGTGTGTGTGTGTGTGTGTATGTGTGTGTGTGTGTATGTGTGTATGTATATATATATAGAGAGAGAGAGATGGATAGAGACAGACAGATAGATAGACAGATATATATATATATTATATATATATGTGACAGTGCATATGAAAATCATGGATAATGGTCAAATTTCAAAAAATGAGCTAAATATGCTATCTGAAAGAAGAAATAATTCTAAATAAGACACAAAAAACAGATTTCATTTATCTTTATTAGATTCCAAGTTACATGCATTTAAAGTTCCCAGATGACCGTGACCTACTTTTGAGAAAATCATGTTTTAAAATTACAAATTTTCATTTAGCTCTAATTTTGTTATATGAATTTTTCTAAGTAAGTGGGTGATACCAAAATAACAAGAATAACTCAGAGAACCTTGGTAACTCATTCAATTTCACCAGATAATTGCTATTTAATATAAAAATCATCCCAGTACCTTGCTCATTGGGCTTAAAATGTTGAAAACGCAGAAGCGTTTCAAACTTTTACATAAAAATTTGTGGAAAAATAACTATAATTCAGAATCACTCCAAATTTTCAGGAAACATAGATGTGTAAATGTATTTTAATCTGTATGTGTTAGTTTGTATGTATATTTGTTTGTAACCTCTGATGACACATTTGCTTATTAAAATTATGGTATTATGTTAGTAATATCAATTGAAGAAAGACAGGTATTGATACAACACAGAAACTCAACATAGCAGTATTATGAGTCACCAACTTGAAATTATGATCAGGTATCCTTATTCCTACAAAAACAGCACCAGAAAGAAGATCCAGAAATGGTCTCAGGGTATGTTCACTTTTCACTGATTTCAGTCTCACATCCCTACTTATCCACAAGGAAAAAACCCAACAATATCAGCACAAAAAAACAAATCACACGACTGTTTTCTTCTTAGGTCCTCTCTTGTTTTTCTTTGGCCTGCCTGGAGTCCTGGAAGAGGATGGTGGGGTGGCCTGGCTGGTGGATGGTTTGGACAGATGGGGGGAAGGAGGCAGGGACTGCGATGTGGTGGCCTTGGCAGAGAATTTGAGGCTGATAGGCTCAGGGCAGACCAGGTCTCTCTTCTCTGGGTGTACAAACTCCCTGATCTCAGAGAACAAGTATTCCTGTCTTTGTTCACTGAGACCACTCGGACGAATGATAGGCGGGAGATCATCAGGCAGGGCAGTGGGCTGTTTCAGTGGTTCGAAAACCTGCACTGGTCCGTCTGCAGACTCCTTGCAGCAGACTTGAGGCTTCCCATCCTCATTGGTTTCAAACTTAAAGTGATGGTACTTTTTCAGCCCCACCAACTTTCTAAACCACTGATTCAGGTATTCAGTCCAGTCACGGGTAGGAACCAGAGAGTTCCCGTCTTGGTCACCGCACAGCTGTGGTATTAGAATACCAGATGGCGATGCAGATGACACCACTTCTGAGATGTCATTCAGACAGTCCACTCTTGTCCGGCGAAATTTTCTTTTGAAGAGCCCGAAACAGGCATCAGGGCCAAATTTGGTGTGACCTGCCAAGAGAAATGATAGTGTGATGACCTTGTGACGGCCAGTCATGACACGCCACATCAAATATTGCAACATGGCATTGTTCTTATTTTGCCCGGCACAGTTATCTGCATGGAGATGGCACGATGCTTCTTTTAACCCATAGTTTTCCAGGAAAAAATCCACAAAAGAAATCACTGTGTTTGCTCCCTTCCCTGTTTCCATTGCTTCATCAAGGAGAAACACAACCATCTGTGGGAGGGCCTCTGTCATCATGCCAAAGACACCACATTTTCTAGGTGTTTTAAAGTACACCGGACCGGGCTGCAGGGGGTCTGAAGGATAATGGACTTGTTGTGCAAAGTCAAAACTGTAGTGGGCCATGATGTCCCTTGAGCAGGCTGCTGTGTTGTTTCCTGGTGTCTCCAGTCGGTCCAGTCCTGCAGTCTTCAGCTCCTCCTGCAACAGTGCAACTGCAAGCTGTGGTTTTGTTTTTCCTTCATCAAGTTCATGTCTTGTTTTCACCTGGTTGTGTGTGTGTGTGTGTGTGTGTGTGTGTGTGTGTGTGTGTGTGTGTGTGTGTGTGTGTGTGTGTGTAAATTTACATTAAAATTTTTTGTGCATGCATGATGACCTGTATTGTTTGTGTGTGTGTGTGTGTGTGTGTGTGTGTGTGTGTGTGTGTGTGTGTGTGTGTGTGTGTGTGTGTGTGTGTGTGTGTGTATGTGTGTGTGTGTATGTGTGTGTGTGTGTGTGTGTGTGTGTGTGTATCTGTGTGTGTGTGTGTGTGTGTGTGTGTGTGTGTGTGTGTGTTAATTTAGATTAACATGTATGGTGAACTGGTATGATAATGTGTATGAGAATCAATACTCCAACCATAGATAATGTGAATCAGAATGCTACATTTTATTGCTATAATTCTGTGCTTAATACATGTATCATTTCAAAACACTCACACATACATACATGTACAAACACAGAGTACAACCTGACAGACACACACACTGTAATGATAAAGGGACACCCTGGAATCCCTAACTGTGATAATGCTATTGAATTTATAAGTAAAACAGCAACTTACCTTTGCTCTGGCAACAACAAGCTTGTACTCCTCTCTCTCTCTGTTTGCTGCAGCAAGGTGTTGAACTGCAGCTGTTGCCAGTTCCATCTTCTGAGTGTCAGTCATGGTTAATGACTTCATTTGCTGCAGTGCATAGTTGTTTCTCTGACATTGCCAGCAAAGGTCTGTCCTAGGCTTCATAGGCAGGATGTCAGGAAGGTGTTTCTTCCACAGGTATAAGAACGTACGTTTTGAAACGCAGCGTCCACCATCGGCATCACAGGCAACAGAATACTCTTTGTGCACAGCAGTTTTAGTGGATGAACAGGGAAGCAGCTTCAAGTCATCTCTATGGTAGCCTGGGATTCGACCCGGAAGAAGGATTCCATGCACTTCTGCGTAATTCGAAATGAAGTCTACTACCTTCTTTTGTTCCTCAAATGTTAAGGCCTTATAAGGCTTTCTGTTGGTGTTGCCATGTTGCCTTGGGGTCAACCCATTTTCTTTATAATGTTTAATCAAGTGGTCCAGTTTCTGACTCCCAATGCAATGGACATACTGAAACAATTCACGGCATATTTTGAATCCATTCAACATGTACTGACTGCGGCACTTCTTTCTTGGAGTATTCTGCCGACGCTTTGTAT
>JAPXFY010003933.1:5000-7500 GCA_030674185.1 Monoplex corrugatus | reverse complement strand
TGTGTGTGTGTGTGTGTGTGTGTGTGTGTGTGTGTTGTGTGTGTGTGTGTGTGTGTGTTTGTGTCTAAAAGCACTACTGTGAACTGGCATTGAATAAAAGATTCCTTCCTTCCTTCCAGTTGTTTACAAGTACGATTTCTAGCGTCTATAATCACAGCAGCTCAGTGTCTGTTAGATTTTACCGTGAATCTCCATAACTGTTTGTTTACTTCTGCGTGGGTGTCATTCGTTTCCCCCCACCCACCCACCCACCCTAACCCTGTATTTCAGTCAGAAATACCGGCTGATGACGCTAACGCTTGGCACAGATGCTGAAGAGAGCCTAAAACAGATCCAATCTATCTTTGAAGGGAGAGTGAAGGAGCGCCACTCACATGTAAAACATGCACGTGAGTAAATCAACATGCCTACGGGAAGAAATAGGAGAAATAACACTGGAAACTATGAGAATGCGCAATGTAAAAAACATGCCAGTAGAGACAATACATTGAGAATGTATAGCTGTGACACAGTACAAACATCATGGGATTCTTGCTGCTGTTGTTGTTGCTGTTGTTGTTGTTATTTGTTGCTGTCGTTGTTGTTGTTGTTGTTGTTGTTGTTGTTTATTGCTGTCGTTGTTGTCGTTTTTGTTTTTGTTTTCTAGCGTTTCAGCCGGGAAAGACAAGTAATGATGCTAATGCCAGTCGCCGTGTGGTGTAGTGGTTAATGCAACGGACTACCGACTGCCCCTCGGTACCTTTAAAAATCATTGTTGGATTTCTCGGCTCTGACCGGCTCCTACCCAGAGTTGGGTGTACTATGGGCTCATTGGGAAGACTTGAACCACACAGTCGAGTCTCATCCACTTCGCGGATGCGTCATTGAAGGTGTTGCTCAGATCTTCTGACCAACACTGCAGGTGTCTGTATCTCTCAGGCCTGGCTGACGCCAGGATATATTATGATAGTAAGCGTACGGTACAACCCTGACACACAGTCTCAATCCTGGATGGAACTCCATAGCATCATGATTATCATCCACATCGACATCATCATCATCGCATAATAAAAACTGTTTCACTTTCTGTGGCCATTAAGGTGGCGTAGAAAATGGGACGAAAAAAAAGGTGAGCACAAAGGTAACCTCCCTGAGTGCAATGATCCTAAAATATACATATATGTATATATTTTTACATATATAGATATATATATATAGATAGATAGATAGATAGATATAGATATACAGTAATGATGCTAATACTAGACAAAGGTGATAAAGACAATCTAAAGCAGGATCAGTTGAACCTCAGAGCAGGGTGCCAGTCCTTCGGATGGAACGATCTTCTCCATCATATGGCATCAAGTGCCGTCAGAGAATAAGACATTCATTCTTGAGAAACTGAAACTGAAACTTTATTATCCCCCCCCCCCTTTTTTTTTTTTCTATACTGCTAAGATTGTCAAGAAATACTTTCGTTATTCCTTTATCAAAAATATTTATAGTCCATTTTAAAGAAAAGTTGTTTGGTTTCTCAAGTTTTTTGCCAATAACATTCTGTGGCGTCGGCGCATATGCAATTTATTTCCACATTGGAAATGCCATTTTCTGAAACTTAAACACACTGGGAAGAAGAGAAGAGTTTGCAGTGTGGAGTTTGTTCAAGAGGGAATCATAACACGCGGACAATTTCATATGGGCTCCACCCGAATCTGCCAGCAATGATCTGGCAAAATTCTTGATCCTGCACAAAAACTCTATGCGGTTTTTCGAACTTTTGAAATGGGCAGAAGGGGCGAGGAAAGGATCTTTGAAACACGAGTATTTTTTAATAAACTGTTTTATTCACTTTGTGCTTTACATCGAACGGATACCAAAGGGTATAATATCATCAGTATCATGTGCTCTGCCGAGGGGCGTTGGCGATCATGGCCCTCCATATGTATCTATCCCTTGTCGCTGCAAGTACATCTTCCACCCTGTCTGTCCTCAGCCACCCTGCAAGTCCGTCCAGTATTTTCTCCTAGGGTCTACCTGGTGTTTTCTTTCCCTCCAGCTTTCTTGTATGGTACAATATGGCATCGAAAAAACGATTTAAAAAATCATGTATATGGCACCACCAAAATGACTCAAGCATTAACATGTTGCGGGCTGGAACTGAACTTGAGACATCAGATCATCAGTCCACGGTTCTACCAAACGAACCAGTCAGCCCACCTGAAAAAAAAATTAACATGAAAAATAAGAGATGAAACAAATAGCAACAGAGGCTGACTCATTCCAGTGGCAGAACACTCAGTGACGGATGACGTCCTTTTATAGACTCACTTGGCAAGGGCACACATCGACAAGAATGTGTAAGTTTTTAACTGGTGAAATTCTGAAGGTCACCAAGTAAAGACTGTGGCCAAGTCACTTTTCTTTCCCCACCCCCACCCCACCCTCATCCCCACCTCCACCTTCCCTCGCCAACATCTCTTTGCTGAAGTCGTCGACAATAACACTTGCGGATTTCGCCGTG
>JAPXFY010003932.1:5000-19780 GCA_030674185.1 Monoplex corrugatus | reverse complement strand
GTGCGATGTTGGCATGCGAATTTTGCAGTTGTTTTTGGCATGGCGGTTCTATGGAATGTCTGCTTAATCTTGCAACAAAACATTCTCAACTGATGAAGTGTCACTGTGTGCTTGTGTAAAAGTGAACTACGTAATATACCTGACGTCATATTTTCACGTCAGTGCCAGTTCAGAAGAGAAAGAGAAAAGATGGAAAAGAACACCAGTATGGACAGACTATAATAACGTTGTCTTTTTTCCCTAGGAAATATTGTGCAAACACGTTTGTGTGTACACATGCAACAACACAAACACACACACACACACACACACACACACACACACACACACACACACACACACACACACACACACACACACACACACACACACACACACACACACACTTTTTCAATGTTTTGTCTCTTTATTGCTAGAATAGTTTTTACAATAGTAATTTTCAATTGAAAAGAAGATATTGTTAGAATGATTTGATTATTTTGGTATTTTCTCATTTTGTTTACAGTGGTGACTGAATGGTGTTGATGTCAACGGTTTTTCACTGGACGACACTTACAACAATGTCATAGTTCACACTTTTGGTGGATGACATTAACTACACATTATTTACTTCTAATCCAGTGATCAGTGTGGGTGGTGGAGTGGGGGGGGGGGACGTGGGAGGGATCTATGGAACACAGCAACAGACATCCTGCGATATCTTAAGATCTTTGTGGCAAAAAAATTAGCCCTGAACTAAGACAATTACATCCTATAATGTACGTGGCAAGAAATTTACCCTGAACTAAGACAGCCATATCCTAAGATGTGAGTTGCAATTCATTAGCCCTGAACTAAAACAGTCCTGAACTAAAACAGGCATATCCTAAGATGTATGTGGTTGTAAATTAGCTTTGAAATACGACAGTAGCTGATGTTTACACACCTGAGCTTTTTGAGATTCAGAAAAAGTCACTAAGGTATTTCCAAAGGTTTCCTTTCATTGCTGAGTTCAGACAGACCAGGTGGCTGGTTTATGTGTCCAGGACCATGGATCAGAGAAATGTAACACACTTGATGATGACTGTGTCTGATATCACGACAGGGGATTCTACATTCTCTGTAAGAAATGTGACATACATGATGATGACTGTGACCAGCATCATGACAGGCAGCACAGATTTATTAGCAGACATCCCTGATGTTAATGATATATTGCCTTTATTTGAGATAGCAGATTGGATCGGTATTATCTGTCCACCCTTCTTTGTAATCCTGGGTGTGTTCGGCAACGTGATGACAATCATCATTGTTCGTAGATTTCGAGCCAACCGTTCTGCCCTTGACTGTTATTTCCTGTGTCTGGCAGTGTCTGATCTTTGTAACAACCTCACATGGACTCTAGATTTCTGGATCTTTAGAGTTACGGGATTTGATGTGCGTGGTCTTCATGGCGCTGTATGTAGGATAAGTTATTTCATTACTCATGTAACCTTTGCCTGTTCTACTTGGCTTGTGGTGGTGATGGTGACACACAGGGCCATGTCTGCGGTGTGGCCATATCGTGTGAACGTACTGTGTACAGCAAAATCATCCTGGGCCGTCAGTGTGGGCGTCATCATCTTCCTCAGCTTGACGCATTCTCATTTTCTGTATGGGGAAGCTGCAGATGGGATTTGTGATTCCTCTGAAGTCTACAATAAGATTCACGATGTGCTTGGCGTCAACTAGCTGCTTATGAATTGTGTGCTACCTTTCATCTGTCTAATAATTGGTAACATCGTGCTGGTGGTGAATTTAAGAAGATCAATGAAGGAAGCTGGTGACCAGTTGACTGCCACAGACACACAGCAGAGACAGAGAGAGAAAAAGGTGAACTCCATCAGTCTGACTGCTCTCGTTGTGTCAGTGTCATTCATTGCCTCCACATTACCTAAAAACATTGCTACTTTGATAGTAGAGCCAAATGTGCACATCATTGGTCCTTACAAATTCGCTTTTTATTACTTTGTATTGACTTTTACGCTTATTTGGAGTTATCTATATTTTTCAATGAACTTCTATCTGTACTGTCTGACATGCCAGAGGTTCAGAAAGGAATTCCTGAAAATCATGAGTGGATTAGTCTTCTGCATCAGGTCCTCCAAAACGTGAATTGGTGACAAGTTTTGATGATGGAAACATTAAGATGGACAGCCAACAGGTCAGTGTTTTAATATTGCGGGGCTCGGACTGATATAGAATCAACCAACCCTCGTTAACCCATCATCCCCCAGAGGTTTGAACACACAACCCCTGCGTCATTACGATGACACTATAACAACTTGTTGGGTGTTCATATTGTGTCATGAAAATGACACTCTAACACCTTGTTTGTGTTCATATTGCGTCATGACAGTGACACTATAACAATTTGCTGATGTTCATATTGAGTCATGACAATGACACTGTAACAACTTGTTGATGTTCATATTGAGTCATGACAATGACACCGTAACAACTTGTTGATGTTCATATTAAGTCATGACAATGACACCGTAACAACTTTTTGGTGTTCATATTGAGTCATGACAATGACACTATAACAACTTGTTGGTGTTCATATTGAGTCATGACAATGACACCGGAACAACTTGTTGATGTTCATATTGAGTCATGACAATGACACTGTAACAACTTGTTGGTGTTCATATTGAGTCATGACAATGACACCGTAACAACTTGTTGATGTTCATATTGAGTCATGACAGTTTCAGTTTCAGTTTATCAAGACGATGTACGTCCCCGCGCTCGGAATGAATTCCATATGCACTAACATTGCAGATTCCATGTGATGGTGATCATGGCACAAGCCTTAACTTGCATATAAACCCAAGGACAGGCCAGGTCTTGCAGTCTATGTTTTGCCTAGTCTATATTTTCATACTATTATTGTATCAGCCTATCATAAGAACAATCTTGGTAACGTATAAATGGCATATGTATCTGTATCGTATCATCAAAAAAGGGGGAAAAAAAACACATATAGGCTGCAAGACCTGGCCTGTCCTTGGGTTTATATATTATTATTATTATTATTATTATGAACATTTAGTACGCCTAATCAAATTAATGCCCTAAGCGTTTACAATGGCAAAACATATAACCAGAATCACAAGCACACACACACACGCCCACAGAAGCACCCACACACACACAAACACACACACACACACACACACAAACACACACACAACATGACATGCAAATACAATGACACATTGACACTAAGACACTATAATGTCACCATTACATTACATGGGGGGAAGGGGGCAGAGATTACCAGTTTTGGGAAACAGGTGAGTTTTGAGGGAGCGTTTGAATGTGGACAGAGAGGGTGAGTATCTAAGAGAGCGAGGTAACTGATTCCAGATGGTTGGAGCTTGATAGGAAAAAGAACGCTGCCCAAACCTTTTAGTGCGGACTATGGGGATACTATAGAGACGGGTATCAGATGAGGACCGCAAAGCTCGAGATGGCGTGTAGAGATGTAACAGATGGGTGAGATACTCAGGACAGGAAGACTCAATAGATTTGAAGCAGAGGCAGGCAATCTTGTAGGATATTCTTTGCTGAACAGGGAGCCAGTGGAGAGAACAGAGCAATGGCGTAACATGGTTAAATTTTGAAGAGCGGAAGATGAGACGGGCAGCATGATTTTGAACTTTCTGAAGTTTGTTAATGAGATGAGAGGGGGAACCAGAAGAAAGAGCATTACAGTAATCGAGACGGGATAGAACAAATGCACAGACAAGAGCCTTTGTCGTGTCTTCTGAGAGGAGGTGACGGATAGAAGCAATTCGGCGGAGTTCAAGAAAACAAGTCCGACAGACGTTGCTCACATGCTGGTGGAAGGACAGGGTTTGATCAAGAGTTACACCAAGGTTACGGGCAAAATGGGAGAGAGGGATAGATGAGTCAACAAGTGTGACAGAGGTTGGAAGAGAGGGGTGATTTTGGAGTATATGCAAGTTAAGGCTTGTGCCATGATCACCATCACATGGAATCTGTAATGTTAGTGCATATGGAATTCATTCCGAGTGCGGGGACGTACATCGTCTTGATAAATATGTGTGTGTGTGTATGTACATGTGTGTGTGGGTTGTTTTTTTTTTATTATATATATATATAATGTGAAGTAAATAAAAAAAAAAGAATTAAAGGTCTGAATCACCACACGACTGGCTACATTGTATAAACTCGTGAAACATGACAGATAGCCCCCCTCTCCCAGTCAATACACAAAGCCTCAGCTGTCCATCAACTAGGTGAAACAAAGCCTCAGCTGTCCATCAACTAGGTGAAGACAATATTTCCTTCATCATAGCCCCACCTTTCTGTTGTTCATTTCCGAGACAGAAAAGATGACATAGATAGGTAAGTAAGTAAGTGAGTAAGTAAGTAAGTAAGTAAGTAAGTAAGTAAATAAGTATGTAAGTAAGTAAGTAAGTATGTATGTATGTAAGTAAGTAAGTAAGTAAGTAATGACAATGACACTCTAACACTTTGCTGAAGTTCATATTGCGTCATGACAATGACGTTTTAACCACTTGCTGACGTTCATATTGCGTCATGACAATGACGTTTTAACCACTTGCTAACGTTCATATTGCGTCATGACAATGACAGGCTGACCACTTGCTGACGTTCATATTGCGTCATGACAATGACGTTTTAACCACTTGCTGACATTCATATTGCGTCATGACAATGACAGGCTGACCACTTGCTGACGTTCATATTGTTTTATTGCACAGCCGATCACTAGAGCCATGTCAGGGCTAACACCACGTTAAAAACGACTTCAAGTTAAATTAAAAAGACATCAGTTAAAAACCAAGCTCACAATTATCTTTTCACGTCTAAAATGTATTTCAAAATCTTTCATATATGTATAATCATATAAGGCCAAACCTATTTAACTCTTGTAAAGACTTCAAATTTGTATCTGGAGGGACGGTTCTGAAGAGATTCTTTAAGGAGTCAGCTGTAACGGCTATGTTTTACATTGTGCACATGCAAACATTCACTAAGGTGTTTGATGCTCCGTGACCCGCCACATGATATGTGCCTTGATGCTTCTTCATTTTTTATAACCTGCATAACACGGTCTGTTTCATATGATTCCCAGGAACAGATGGGAGAATGTGTTTAATGTCAGGGTGTATTTGGAGAAGTTTGTTGTCTGTCTGGTTGTTCCAGTCTTCATGCCAGAGATTGTTCACGTACGTTTGTACTTTGGCTTTTGGATTTGTGTAAGGGATGAAACATTTAGACATCTTTTGGCTTGTGGCAGTTTTGGCAAGGCAGTCAGCCTAATCATTGTCTCGAATACCAACGTGGTCAGAAACTTAGGCAAAATCTGAACGAAAGGTCCAAAACAAACAAACAAACAAACAAAAACCCAAACAATCAATCAATAATACATAGAAAGAAATAAACAAATAAGAAAAGAAGCGATAAAACGAACAAAAACAGAAACAAACAAAAACAAAAACAAACAAACGAAGAAACAAACGAACAAATGAAAAAAAACCACAAAGCAACCAATATTTAAAATACAGAAAGAAAGGAAACAAAGAAACCAACAAAACAAAACAAACAAAGACAGAAAAGAAAGAAAGAAAGAAAGAAGCATGCCAACCAAGTAATCAACGAACCAACCACCCGACGAACCATCCAACCAACAACCAACCAACCAACAACCAACCAACCAACACAACCAACACCAAACAACCAACCAACCAACCAACCAAACCAACCAACCAACCAAACACCAACCAACCAACCAACCACCAACCAAACAACCAACAACCAAACAACCAACCAACCATCGAACCAACCATCGAATTAACCAACCCACCAGCCAACCGAGGTACTAATCAACTGATCAACCAACCAATCAACCAATCAATCAACCAACCAGCCAACCAACCTACCGACCAACCAACCAGCCAACCAACCAACCAACCCACCAACCAACCATTTACCAACCAACCAACCAACCAACCAACCAACACCAACCAACCGATTCAACCAACAATCAACCAACCAACGAACACCAACCAACAACCAACCAGACCGTAGATTACAGACGATGGGTGTGACCTTTTCAGTCAAGTGGGAACCAGCCAGCCTCCAAACAGTGGAAGCTGAAAACATCTGTCTTGGATGACAACAGAGTGATATTCTTTGGTCGGCCAGGAACACAGTAATCCAAGTAGAATTAGAAAGTAACCAGCCACCAACCAACCAACCAACCACACACCAACCACTAACCAACCAACCAACCAACCAACCAACCACTAACCAACCAACCAACCAAC
The DNA here is from genome assembly GCA_030674185.1 of Monoplex corrugatus. NCBI lineage: Eukaryota > Metazoa > Mollusca > Gastropoda > Littorinimorpha > Ranellidae > Monoplex > Monoplex corrugatus. The sequence continues at coordinate 13,436 of JAPXFY010003932.1, read as the reverse complement.
CAACCAACCAACAACTGTAATGTCACAGTAACAATACATCTATGTTTCAAAGTCTCTGTATGTCAGTCAGTCACAGTCAGTCAGTCAGTCAGTCAGTCAGTCAGTCAGTCATCAGTCAGTCAGTCAGTCGTCAGTCAGTCAGTCAGTCATCACGTAGATCAGCTAGTGACGTAGTCAGTCAGTCAGCCACGTCGTCAGTCAGTTAGTCAGTCAGTACATCACACACATAGTAGTCAGTCGAGTAGTCAGTCAGTCAGTCAGTCAGTCAGTCAATTGATTTGCTACTTAGGTACTCATAATTTACTGCAGGAAATGAATGTTTTGCCACAATTTTAATGAAAGGCGATAAAGCAGCAGCGACTGTAGGAAACAACCACTGCATCTTTACCAACAAGCGAACAGCTGAAAAGGTAAGGAAAGAAGGCGACTAAGATCATGTGCAAGCAGTGCAAAGTGCCCAAGTGTGATGTTCTTTGCTTTGAATTGTTCCACAAAGTCAAAGACTACCACGAAGAGTGATTAGGATAAAGCAGAATGTGTAAATAGTTTCCATGTGTGTTATAGGAATTTGTCGTCTTCTGTTTCTCGTCACACCACACCACATCACACACACATACACACACACACACACACACACACACACACACACACACACACACACATACACCACACACACACGCACACACACACACACATGCACGCACTCACACACACATGCACGCACTCACACACACATGCACGCACAACACACACCACACACACACACACCACACACCACACACACACACACACACACACACACACACACACACACCAATATCTAATATCTAATATCACTTATAGTGAAAAGACATTAAATCAAAGAACGAACGAACGAAACAAACACACACACACACACACACACACACACACACACACACACCACACACACACACACACACACACACACACACACACACATACACACCACACAACACCACACACACACACCACACACAAACACACACACAACGCACAATACACACACACACACACACACACACAAACACCACACACACACAAGCACGACAACACAGACACACACACCATCACAACACCACACACACATACGCACACACACACATACACACACACACCCACAAACACATAACACCACACACACACGCACACACACACACACACGACTCTCTCTCTCCTCACACACAATATAATAGATAGATAGATAGATAGATGGATAGATAGATAGTTAGATAGATAGATAGATAGATAGATAGATAGATAGATAGATAGATAGATAGATAGATAAATACATAGATTCATAGATACATAGATACAAAGATAGATAGAGTTGTTTTATTCATTATTGTTATGATTTAAATATACACTGGTGTTACTACTATTGTTATGTTATTATTATCATTGTGGAGATTGTTGGTATTGTTGTTGTTGGAGATTGACACCTAGTTACTTAACGTGTAGGCCTATCTGCCTTCATCTCATGCTTTGGTAATGCGCTGGATCAGTGACATAAGGAAATCAGTATTTTATGACAATTCTTATTTTTATAACTTCTGTGACAACGGATGTACCATGGTTAATCTGTTTTCTTCGTTGTATTAGATGACATGTCTTCCCACCTCCTTTGTTCTTCCTCTACATTCTTCTTTCCCTTTGAATCAATGTCCGCACTTCAGTTTATTACCTTGCAACTACTTGCAATATTGTCATTGTTGTTTTTTGTTGTTATTGTTAAGGGTTTACATGCATTGGTTCATTGCCTTTGTCTGTCATGCTTTTGAACAGCTTATAAGCCATGCACACACACACACACACACACACACACACATAATAATATATATATATATATATATATATAGTGTGTGTGTGTGTATACACATATATGTACATATAATTATAGTATAATTATATATATATATATATGTATATATATATATTTTCATACCTCATTACTATGGCTTGTGTCACGTTTTGTATGTAATGGTTCATCTTTTATTCAATATGATTCTATTGTGTGTGTAAAGGCACAAAGACTAGCTGTGAGACAGGTCCAGTGAAATCCAGTGCTGTTATCCTTCAAACTAAAATGTTCTGAAGTCTGACAGAAAGTTTCCCCATTGTTGATTACTTGCTTGGTGTGTGCTGGGGCGTTGTATCATATTCCATAATTCCATTACTTTAGAGATTTCACTTCTTTTTTCTTCTTTGATCATCAAAAGAATTCATCTATGGAAGAGAGACAACTCTGTTTTGGGACCACACCTACACTGGACCACATGGTTAAGTACCCATTCCTTAGTCATGCATACTCACAGGCCAAGATCCTGTTCTACAGATTTCGTTCAGAGAAGATGCTTTCATGATAAGAGTGTTACTGACGTTCTTACAAAAAGATAGGCCCATATAAGTCTCAGAAATCCACAAAATAGTTTTGACATTACTACTGCAATTCGTACTGAATCTACTTTTCATTTCTTTATTTTTCCAAACTATGATGACCACGGGAGACAGAAAGCGAGAGAGAGAAAGAAAGAGAGAGAGAGAGAGAGAGAGAGAGAGAGAGAGAGAGAGAGAGAGAGAGAGAGAGAGAGAGCCGACGAGCATACTGTGTCTGAATAAACTTTTGAACTGTCTTTAAAAAATCATACACTGATGGCTACACACACACAGGTAGATGCAGCGGCACAACCTACACACACACACACACACACACACATACACACACGGGTAGATTCAGCAGCATAACACACACACACACACACACACACACACACACACAACACACACACACACAACATACACACGAGTAGATTCAGCAGCATAAACACCACACACACACACACACACACACACACACACACACACACACACACACACACACACACACACGCACACAAATAAACACACACACACAATTGAAGATTAACATATCAAACTTTATTTGTAGGTTGTAGACAATACGTTTAGTTACAGTTTTTCTGAGTACAAGTTGTACTGTTTGTTAAGAATTCACACAAGTTGTACTGTTTGTTAAGAATTCACACAAGTTGTACTTTTTGTTAAGAATTCATATAAACAAGTTGTACTGTTTGTTAAGAATTCATACAAATTGTACTGTTTGTTAAGAATTCATACAAGTTGTACTGTTTGTTAAGAATTCATACAAGTTGTACTGTTTGTTAAGAATTCATACAAGCTGTACTGTTTGTTAAGAATTCATACAAGTTGTACTGTTTGTTAAGAATTCATACAAGTTGTACTTTTTGTAAGAATTCATACAAGTTGTACTGTTTGTTAAGAATTCATACAAGTTGTACTTTTGTTAAGAATTCATACAAGTTGTACTGTTTGTTAAGAATTCGTACAAGTTGTACTGTTTGTTAATAATTCATACAAGTTGTACTGTTTGTAAGAATTCATACAAGTTGTACTGTTTGTTAAGAATTCGTACAAGTTGTACTGTTTGTTAAAATTCTACAAGTTGTACTGTTTGTTAATAATTCATACAAGTTGTACTGTTTGTAAAATCATACAGTTGTACGTTTGTTAAAATTCATACAAGTTGTACTGTTTGTTAAAATTCATACAAGTTGTACTGTTTGTTAATGAATTCATACAAGTTGTACTGTTTGTTAAGAATTCATACAAGTTGTACTGTTTGTTAAGAATTCATACAAGTTGTACTGTTTGTTAAGAATTCATACAAGTTGTACTTTTGTTAAGAATTCATACAAGTTGTAGTTTGTTAAGAATTCATACAAGTTGTACTGTTTGTTAAGAATTCATACAAGTTGTACTGTTTGTTAAGAATTCATACAAGTTGTACTGTTTGTTAAGAATTCATACAAGTTGTACTTTTTGTTAAGAATTCATACAAGTGTACTTTTTGTTAAGAATTCATACAAGTTGTACTTTGTTAAGAATTCAAACAAGGTGTACTTTTTGTTAAGAATTCATACAAGTTGTACTCGTGGTAGCCCACTTTCATCCCATGGCTGATATGTAAAACCTAAAAACTGATTAATATAAATTCATCACATTCAAAGCAGGACAAAGGTACACACACAGATACAACAATGTATAGAAAGATGGACAAAGGGTTAACATGTCCTGGTGTACTTCACACTGACAGCCCCCCCTGATGGACAAAGGGTCAACATGTCCTGGTGTACTTCACGCTGACAGCCACTTAACCCCTGATGGACAAAGGGTCAACATGTCCTGGGTGTACTCACCGACATCCCCATGCAAGGGTCAATGAGTCAGTCACTGAACCCCCTGATGGACAAAGGGTCAACATGTCCTGGGTGTACTTCACCTGACACCCCCCCTGATGGACAAAGGGTCAACATGTCCTGGTGTACTTCACATGACAGCCCCCACCCCTGATGGACAAAGGGTCAACATGTCCTGGGTGTACTTCACACTGACACCCCCCTGATGGACAAAGGGTTCAACATGTCCTGGGTGTACTTCACATGACGCCCCCCCCCCTCATGGACAAAGGGTCAACATGTCCTGGTGTACTTCACACTGAACCCCCCCATGATGGACAAAGGTAACATGTCCTGGGTGTACTTCACACTGACAGCCTCTGATGGACAAGGTCAACATGTCCTGGTGTACTTCACACTGAACCCCCCCCCTGATGGACAAAGGGTCAACATGTCCTGGTGTACTTCACACTGACACCCCCCTGATGGACAAAGGGTCAACATGTCCTGGTGTACTTCACACTGACAGCCCTCCTGATGGACAAAGGGTCAACATGTCCTGGGTGTACTTCACACTGACAGCCCCCCCTGATGACAAAGGGTCAACATGTCCTGGGTGTACTTCACACTGACTAGCCCCCCCTGATGGACAAAGGGTCAACATGTCCTGGTGTACTTCACACTGATAGCCCCCCCCCCCCATGAAGGACAAAGGGTCAACATGTCCTGGGTGAACTTCACACTGACAACCTCCCCTTCCCCTGATGGACAAAGGGTCAACATGTCCTGGGTGTATTTCACATTGACAACCTCCCCTTCCCTTGATGGACAAAGGGTCAACATGTCCTGGGTGTACTTCACACTGACACCCCCCCCCCCCTATGGACAAATGGTACAGTTTTCCCATCTCCAGGTCAACATGTCCTGTTTCCCAGTCTCCATGGTCAACATGTCTGTTCCAGTCTCCAGGGAACATGTCCTGGTGTACTTCCCACTGACAGCCCCCCTACTCCCACAGATGACAAAGGTGGAGCGTTTCCCAGTCTCCAAGTCAACATGTCCTGGTGTACTTCAAACTGACACCCCCCCCCCCCCCCCCCGAATGGACAAAGGGTCAACATGTCCTGAGTGTACTTACGCTGACACCCCCCCCCCCAATGGACAAAGGGTCAACATGTCCTGGGTGTACTTCACACTGACAACCCCCCCCCCAATGGACAAAGGTCAACATGTCCTGGGTGTACTTCACACTGACACCCCCCCTGATGGACAAAGGGTCAATTTGTCCTGGGTGTACTTCACACTGACAGCCCCCCTGATGAACAAAGGGTCAACATAATCTGGGTGTACTTCACACTGATATACCCCCTGACGGACATAGACTGGAATTTTTCCCAGTCTTCAGATCAACATGTCCTGGGTGTACTTCACACTGACAACCCCCCCTTCCCCTGATGGATAAAGGGTCAACATGTCCTGGGTGTACTTCACACCGACAGCCCTCTGATGACAAAGGGTGGAGTGTTTCCCACTCTCCAGCTCAACATGTCCTGGGTGTACTTCACACTGACAGCCACCGTGATGACAAAAGTTGGAGTGTTTCCTGTCACCCTGGTCAACATGTCTGAAAACTTATCAATGCCTGCATCCCCTTCCAGATATACACACGTACAACATTACATATGCATTTTAAAGATCTTGTAAGTCATTTCACTTGCTGGATTATCAAAACATGGAAACATCCAGTACATACGCTCCACTTCATGCAGAGTATGCAGCAACGTACCACCTACACAGTGTGGGTAAATAAAATAATCGATGCAAAGCTATACAAACAAAATACAAATGATTCCTAGCAACAAACAAAACAAAATACAAATCTTTCCTAGCAACAAACCAAACAAAAACAAGTTCCTAGCAACAAACCAAACAAAATACAAATCATTCCTAGCAACAAACCACACAAAATACAAATCATTCCTAGCCACAAATCAAAGAAATACAAATCATTCCTAGCAACAAACCACACAAAATACAAGTCATTCCTAGCAACAAACCAAACAAATTACAAATCATTCCTAGCAACAAACCAAACAAAATACAAATCATTCCAGCAACAATCCAAAAAATACAAATCATTCCTAGCAACAAACCACACAAAAATACAAGTCATTCCTAGCAACAAACCAAACAAATTACAAATCATTCCTAGCAACAAACCAAACAAAATACAAATCATTCCTAGCAACAATCCAACAAAATACAAATCATTCCTAGCAACAAGCCAAACAAATTACAAATCATTCCTACCAACAAACCAAACAAAATACAAGTCATTCCTAGCAACAAACCAAACAATATAAATCATTCCTAGGAACAAACCAAACACAATACAAATCATTCCTAGGAACAAACCAAACAAAATACAAATCATTCTCTAAAGACATACAAACAAACCACACAAAATACAAATCATTCCTAGCAACAAACCAAACAAAATACAAATCATTCTAGCAACAAACCAAACAAAATACAAATCATTCCTAGCAACAAACCAACAAAATAAAATGCAACAATCCAACAAATACAAATCATTCCTAGCAACAAACCAAACAAAATACAAATCATTCCTAGCAACAAACCAAACAAAATACAAATCATTCCTAGCAACAAACCAAACAAATACAAATCATTCCTAGCAACAAACCACACAAAATAAAACGTCAGACACACAACAAACAAAATACAAATCATTCCTAGCAACAAACAAACAAATAAAATCTATTCCTAGCAACAAACCACACAAACAACAACAAATACATTCTTAGCAATCAACAAACAACAAAATACAAATTCCTGCAACAACCACACAAATACAAATCATTCCTAGCAACAAACCAACAAAATACAAATCATTCTTAGCAAAAAACAACAAAATACAAATAATTTCTAGCACACAAACCAAAAAATACAAAACATTCCTGCAACAAACCAAACAAAATACAAATCATTCCTAGCAACAAACCAAACAAATACAAATCATTCCTAGCAACAAACCAAACAAATACAAATACATTCCTAAGCAACAAACCAAAACAAAATACAAATCATTCCTAGCAACAAACCAAACAAAATACAAATCATTCTAGCAACAAACCACACAAAATACAAATCATTCCTAGCAACAAACCACAAAAATACAAATCATTCCTAGCAACAAACCAAACAAAATACAAATCATTCCTAGCAATAAACTAAACAAAATACAAATCATTCCTAGCAACAAACCAAACAAAATACAAATCATTCCTAGCAACAAACCAAACAAAATACAAATCACTTCCTAGCAATAAACCAAACAAAATACAAATCATTCCTAGCAATAAACCAAAAAATACAAATCATTCCTAGCAAAAACCAACAAAATAAAATCATTCCTAGCAACAAACCAAACAAATTACAAATCATTCCTAGCAACAAACCAACAATATACAAATCGTTCCTAGCAATAAACCATGACATATTATCAGGAAATGAGTATATCCAGTCTTATCATTAACTTGGAAAGAAGACTGTGTAAGAAAGAAATCGTGCAGGAAGAGCTAATCCAAGCACTTCATACTCTTAATAAAAACTCGGCACCATGCTGTGGTAGACTGATTCTTTTCCCTAAATCCCTGTTAAGCTAAACATACTTACCACATCGTTACATTACTACTATCACTGAGTAGGCCGCTCTGTCTGGCCAGATCTCGGTCAGTAGACGTCCTAGGCTCAACTATATTTTTAACCAATCAGCACCCTCCGCGCTCAGTTAGCCCGTCCTAAGCCACTGCCTTTCATTCCATGGCATTTCAGAACAGTTTTCTTGTTAAGACCAAAGCAATGCAAGTCAAGACGGAAGGACTCAAATTAGGATCTGACGTGGTAAGTATATTCAGCTACACAGGGATTAAAGAAAAATCCTCAATTACATCCCCATCGAATCAAGAACAAATTCAAACAATGAAGGAGCGGCGTGTTGCCACCTTGGTTTGAACGTAGAGCCTAGGGTGAAGATGATAAAGTTTGCCACCACACAAGAGGTTCCAAAAGAACCCCCTGCACAGGCCATGTCATGATCCCTATGCTACATGTCTGATAACGATTCTGTGAACGCCAGTGTGCAGCTACCAAGACCTGATGTCTCTCGGGAACAAAAAGG
>JAPXFY010003931.1:0-19785 GCA_030674185.1 Monoplex corrugatus | reverse complement strand
AAAGCCTCTTTCCAAAGTTCTTTAAAGCTCCTTAGAAAAAGGGCAACTTTGCCCACAAACACAGATGTGGTGAGACAAGGACAACTGGCCGGAAAAGAGTTAGATCGGCGGAGTCGGCTTAGAAGTGAGCAAAGGTTTCAAGAAAATACTGTCCTTTATGAACTATGATGAAGTTTCGCGTGTAGTTCTTACTGACAGAGCATCATGCAGCTGGGGAGCACATGTTCAACAGGATGGGGTCTGATGTGACCAAACAGAGTTATCGGGCTACGATTAAGAGAAAAACTCCTACCGCATTCCTTCTTTAGCTCTCAAACTTGGGCATTCTTTAATCAAGATCTGTAGCATTGTTGAGAGCAATGCCATGATGTATGGAGATCATGATCGTGCTGAGTGTGCCCAAGTCTTCAGGAGAATACACCAGGCAATGTGGAACTACACACTACATCTGAACAACTACTACAACTTTGCAACTACATACAAAAACAGATTTGTGAGCATAGTGGAGCTGAAGGTGTGAGAATAAACATGATTGGTGTTATGCAGAGATCCGGCCAATCGTGGATCAGTTGTGTCGTCATCAGAGCTCGTGAGTCGCTCTGGAGAAACTACGCTGGCTGAGTCTTCCTGCTCTCCAATCGCTCTCGCCGGACTCTGATGTCATACGTCACAGTCACAGGTGTCGCTGTCTGCAGCCGGACACAAGCTCTAACCGTCATGCACTGCTTCAAGTCAGCCGCTGATCATCTGTGCAGCGCTGTCCAACAAGCCTTTTCTCTCCTCCCCTCCCTCTTTCCATCCCTCTTTACATTCACTCCTTTCCATCTCTACAGCTTTTCATCCCTCTTTACATTCACTCCCTATTTACATTCTCTCCCTCTTTACATCCCTCTTGACATTCACTCCCCTTTACATTCACTCCCTCTTTCCATCCCTCTTTACATTCACTCCCTCGAATGTAAAGGTATGGAAAGAGGAGTGAATGTAAAGGGGGATGAAAAGAGGGAGTGAATGTAAAGAGGGAGTGAATGTAAAGAGGGAGTGAATGTAAAGAGGGAGTGAATGTAAAAAGAGGATGTAAAGAGGGAGTGAATGTAAAGAGGAGTGAATGTAAAGAGGGAGAGAATGTAAAGAGGGAGTGAATGTAAAGAGGATTAAAGAGGGAGAAAATGTAAAGAGGATGTAAAGGGGGAGAGAATGAAAAGGGGGAGAGAATGTAAAGAGGGAGTGAATGTAAAGAGGGAGAGAATGTAAAGGGGGAGAGAATGTAAAGAGGGAGTGAATGTAAAGAGGATGTAAAGAGGGAGAGAATGTAAAGAGGATGTAAAGGGGGAGAATGAAAAGGAGGGAGAGAATGTAAAGAGGGAGAGAATGTAAAGAGGATGTAAAGGAGGAATAGATTAAAGAGGGAGAGAATGTAAAGAGGGAGAGAATGTAAGGATGTAAAGGGTGAAAGAGATGTAAAGAGGGAGAGAATGTAAAGAGGGAGAGAATGTAAGGGATGTAAAAGAGGGATAGAAGGATGAAAGAGGGAGAGAGATGTAAAGAGGGAGTGAATGTAAAGAGGATGTAAAGAGGGAGAGAATGAAGGGGATGTAAAGGGGAGAGATGTAAAGGGAGAGAATGAAGGAGGAGAATGTAAAGAGGGAGAAATGTTAAGATGAAGGAGAGAATGTAAAGAGGATGAAAGGGGAGAGATGAAAGGGGAGAGAATGTAAAGGGGAGTGAATGTAAAGAGGATGAGAAATGTGAAGGGATGTAAAGGGGGAGGAATGTAAGAGTGGAGGTGAAGGAATGTAAGAGGAGTGAATGTAAAGATGGGAGAAGATGAAAGGATGAAAAGTGGGAGAGATGGAAAGGGTGAATGTAAAGAGGGAGAGAATGTAAATAGGGAGTGAATGTAAAGAGGGATGAAAAGCTGTAGAGATGGAAAGGAGTGATGTAAAGGGGGAATGTAAAGAGGGAGAGAATGTAAAGTAGGGAGTGAATGTAAAGAGGGATGAAGAATGTAAAGAGGGATGAAAGGAGTGAATGTAAAAGAGGGAATGTAAAGAGGGAGGATGAATGTAAAAGGGAGTGAATGTAAGAGGGAAGCTGTAGAATGAAGGAGTGAATGTAAAGAGGGTGGGGAAGGAGAAGCAAGGATGTAAAGAGGGAGAGAATGTAAAGAGGATGAAAAAGTGGGATGAGAAGTGAAGATGGAAAGGAGTGAATGTAAAGAGGGATGGAAAGAGGGAGGGAGAGAAGGAAAAGGCTTGTGGACAGGGCTGCACAGACTGATCCAGACGGCGACTTGAAGCAGTGCATGACGGTATAAAGCTGGTCCGGCATGCAGACAGCGACACCCTGTAGACTGGACGTATGACATCAAGTCCGGCGAGAGCATTGGAGAGCAGGAAGACTCAGCCAGCGTAGTTTCTCCAGAGCGACTCACGAGCTCTGATGACGACACAACTGATCCACGATTGGCCGGATCTCTGCATAACACCAATCATGTTTATTCTCACACCTTCAGCTCCACTAATGCTCACTAATCTGTTTTTATAACAGTGAAAGCTCTTTTCATGTAGTCGCAATGTTATATTGTGTCATGTTTAACAAAATAAAACGTATACAATGTTGACCCCACTTCATTGGTATTTAGGCTTGTGTTAAATTTTATTCTTGTTCAAACAGACGCTGTATTAAGCGGTTCATGTATTGCATGAAAACGTCTCTGAAACATCTGTGTATTCGGCAAATAATGCGTTTATTTCACTTCCAGCTGTGGTAAAGTATTCAAACACAGCATGAGCGTCTCTCAATTTTAATTTATCCTCATTTCTTTAATTTAGCTCCATTTCTTACAAAAAGAGCATAATATGCAAAGTGTTGAAGGTGTTTGTGGCTCCCTACAAACCACAGTCGTGATCCTGTTCCGCACATAATTTTTCACACCAGTCCATGTTCGCTGCTTCAAAGCTTCTGGCTCTGCGTGAATGCATCTTTCACAGTCTTGCTTACCAGGAACTTTGCATGTCTTGATGAACTTCATCATCTGTTCTCTACTTACTGCTTTTACCTCACTGTCCTCCCATTTCTTTTTGGGAGCGTTTGAAGAACCTATGAAACAGATGATAAGTAAATTCTCATTACAACTAAATCGGTGAGCAAGACCAAGATTTTTTAATTTGGCTGGATATTGCTGCATGGAGCTAATTCATGTTTATTGATTATTGTTGTTTGTGCAGTTTAGAGATTTTTCTTACCTTGATCCTCCTGTGAAACAGATTGAACAGGTCGATCAGTTCTCTGCTGGTGCTGTTGTCTGAGATAGGTCACTGTAGTCCTCCTCATCACTTGACATGGAATCACCTTGGGCCTCAAGTTGCTCTAAATAATTAATTGACAAAAAAAATGAACACTTTATTGCTTATACTCACCATCTGTGAGATGATTATATACATTGTTTTGCAAATATGTACAGCACAGATACACACAGACAGGCCAAGTATACTCATACCATTTGGGTCGATTTCAATGTCATCAAGACTCCTTTGTAGTCAGACAGTGTTCCTTTCTCCATGACCATTAGGACTTTACTCATTTTTGCCAGCTGCAGTGTTCCCTCTGGTAACCGGTAATACTGTCTGTGGATTCTGATATCGTGACCAAGGAAATCAGCCAGTTGGTCTCCTTCATTCTCATCAAGGTTAAGCATTTTTGACATGGTTGCTATGTGTTTCCTGAGCCCAGTTGATGACAGTGCTTCAGGGTTCTTTATGCCACATTCGCAAGCAGCTTTGTTGATGCACTCTCCACCTCTCTAGCAGACATTGCTCCACATCTGGCAAACGTAAAGGGATTCTCTGCTGGAACACCACAAAGCTCCCGCGTTTCAACGAGCAGCTCCATGGCAGAAACCATGGAAGGCTTGAGGAGCAGAGGAACCTTTCTGCCTCGTTTACCACGGATCTCAACTCTTGTGAAGTGCAGACACAGCTTCCTCTCAAACTCAGACAGACAGATGGCAATGTCTTCGTGTAGCTCGAATCCCTAAGAATAGTAAGAATCCCTGCTTTTAAAAGCTGACAAAAGCATCCAGGATACCTCACCTTCTCTCCTTCGGTTGAACAGGATGACCTGGGGCGTAGCTGTCAGAGATGTGTGTGTGCAGGACTTTGACATCCTGAGTAAAAGGAATGATCTGTGGTGTGTTCCACTTGGCTTCTTTCAATGTAGTTATAGCACCAGCAGAAATGTACTCATTCCACATTGCCTGGTGTATTCTCCTGAAGACTTGGGCACACTCAGCACGATCATGATCTCCATACATCATGGCATTGCTCTCAACAATGCTACAGATCTTGATTAAAGAATGCCCAAGTTTGAGAGCTAAAGAAGGAATGCGGTAGCAGTTTTTCTCTTCATCGTAGCCAGATAACTGTTTGGTCACATCAGACCCCATCCTGTTGAACATGTGCTCCCCCCAGCTGCATGATGCATCTGTCAGTAAGAACTACACGCGAAACTTCATCATAGTTCATAAAGGACAGTATTTTCTTGAAAGCTTTGCTCACTTCTAAGCCGACTCCGCCGATCTAACTCTTTTCCGGCCCTGGGCATCATCCTCTTTAGGTTTCAGGGGACAGTTTTTGATATATTTCCAAAGGCTATGCTTGTTATAAAAGCCCTTGGCAGTAAATACAGTGAACAAATTATTTGTCTCTTTGTCTATTTTTTTGGACAGTAGCAGGCAATCATCTCCCCATGTCCTTGTCTCACCACATCTGTGTTGTGGGCAAAGTTGCCCTTTTTCTAAGGAGGTTTAACTGAAATGTTTTGGAAATGCTACTGCCTTTACAACCCCCCACTTCGTTGAGATGGACAAATTCAAGGTGTCTTGCCATTTTTTTTATATGGCTTAGAGCAATAAAGGCAATACTGCACTTGTTGCCTTGCGTTCCTGCTTTGGTGATGGCATTGACTGTTTGTCTCTTTAGTTTGGCATTTAATCTTTTTTGGTGATGTTATAAATTGATCCAATGAATCACCTGCCTCTTTGGGAGATGTTGGATGTATCAAAGCACTTTTGACTATGTCATGTCCAGAAGAACTACCATCTGATTCCTCTGAGCTGATTTTTGGTATGTAGTCAACATCGCTGTAGTCTGTCTCACATACAGGACTTCCTGAATACTGAATGAGAGAATTTAACACTTACTCAAATAGTACAAAATATTTTTTCTATTATATATTTTAGTGATCACACGAGTACACCACTGCCAGAATCTAACAAAACAGGTAGTATGTGGGCATAGTGTACATGGCAGTGGTTCCTGTAACATTAAATTTCATCGTATTGTGGATACTGGCAAGCAAAGTCCTAATTATGCAAAAACAAAATTTGAGCATATTAAGTATTACATGGCAAGTCACATACCTGTATTTTTCTTAATGGCCTGAAAGAGGGTATCTGGAAGAGGAGAAATACAAACAAATATTAATAATATATAATTTCATTAAATCTATTGCTAGTTCTACCAGTGCAATACACTCCAACCATCCCAATAATTCAGCCAATGATTCTACCCACCTCCCTTAATGAGAGTGTCTCAGACACCTGTGATGAGTGAACCACAGGTGTGGATGCAGCACAGGGCGAAGATAAGGGTGGAGCAGAGAAGGTGAAGAAGGTGAAGGCGATAAAGGCTGCGAGGGCGAGGATGACGAAGGCTGCACAGGCGAGGATGAGGATGACGAAGGTGACGTGGGTGGTGCAGAAGTTGGTGACGCTGATGAGGATTAGAGGTAGAGCGGGGATGAGAAGTACAGTGATGGATAGAGGATGATGGCTCAAGGAGGATGAGATGATGAAGGTTTACACAGGCGAGGATGAGGATGACGAAGGCTTCACAGGCGAGATGAGGTGATGAAGCTACAAGGCGAGGATGAGGATGATGATAGGCTACACAGGCGAGGATGAGGATGACGAAGGCTGCACAGGCGAGATGAGGGATGACGAAAGGTGAGGATGAGGTGGGTGCAGAAGTTGGTGACGCGATGAGGATTATGAAGGCTCACGGCGAGGAGGTGGTGCAGAAGTCTACAGGTGAGGATGAGGATGATATGAAGGCTACACAGGCGAGGATGAGGATGATGAAGGCTACCAGGCGAGAGGATGACGAGGTACGGGCGAGGATGAGAGAAGAGGTGACGTGGGTGGCAGAAGTGGGAGGATGAGGATATGAAGGCTACACAGCGAGGAGAGGATGATGAAGTCACGGCAGGAGAGGTGATGAAGGCTACACAGGCGAGGAGAGGATGATAAGGCTAACAGGCGGATGGGATTGAAGGAATGATGAAAGGCTACAAGGCTGAGGATGAGGATGAGGAAGGCTACACAGGCGAGGATGAGATTGAGGCAACGCTAGATGAAGGCAACACAGCGAGGATGAGATGATGAAGGCTACACAGGCGAGGATGAGGATGATGAAGGCTACACAGGCGAGGACGAGGATGATGAAGGCTACACAGGCGGAGGATGAGGATGATGAAGGCTAACAGGCGAGGATGAGGATGATGAAGGCTACACAGGCGAGGATGAGGATGATGAAGGCTACACAGGCGAGGATGAGGATGATGAAGGCTACACAGGCGAGGATGAGGATGATGAAGGCTACACAGGCGAGGATGAGGATGATGAAGGCTACACAGGCGAGGATGAGGATGATGAAGGCTACACAGGCGAGGATGAGGATGATGAAGGGTACACAGGCGAGGATGAGGATGATGAAGGCTACACAGGCGAGGATGAGGATGATGAAGGCTACACAGGCGGGGAAGGATGATGAAGGTACGGGATGAGAGGTGGTACACAGCGATGAGGATGATGAAGGTGAACGGGTGCAAGGATGGTGACACAGGCTGAGTGAGGATGATGAAGGTACAGTGCGGGAGGGGGATGAGAAGGTACAGGTGACGTGGATGAGGATGATGAAGGCTACACAGGCGAGGATGAGGATGATGAAGGCTGACGTGGTGAGCAGAGGAGTGACGCTGATGAGGTTATGAAGGTACACAGGCGAGGATGAGGATGATGAAGGCTACACAGGCGAGGATGAGGATGATGAAGGCTACACAGGCGAGGATGAGTGAGGTGACGAAGGGCTGCACGGCTGAGGATGAGGATGACGAAGGTGACGTGGGGTGCAGGAGTTGGTGACGCTGATGAGGATGATGAAGGTGACGTGGGTGGTGCAGAAGGTGGTGACGCTGATGAGGATGATGAAGGTAACAGGAGGTGGATGAGAAGGTGGTGACGCGTGGTGCAGAGAAAGGTGGGAGGTGACGCTGATGAGGATGATGGGAAGGAGGATGAGAGATGAGGTACGTGGTAGGTGACAAGGGGACGCGATGAGGATGATGAAGGTGACGTGGTGGTGCAGGAGGTGGTGACGCTGATGAGGATGATGAAGGTGACGTGGGTGGTGCAGGAGGTGGTGACGCTGATGAGATGATGAAGGTGACGTGGGTGGTGCAGGAGGTGGTGACGCGTATGAGAGACAGGCAGGAGTGCATAGGATGATGAGGCCATTATACAGGTGAACACAGCACAGGGTGCCGATGAAGAGTGGTGCATCCAATGTGGATGCGACTGAGGATGACTGTGACAGCTTAAAATATCATTTGAATAAAAATATAAGGTCTAAAAGCAAAAGGACCAAGCAAACTGTTGATCAAGAGAATTAATAATAAAATAATTAACTGTTAATGGGCGTTGATCACAGAATAGTGATGATGTTCACATATTACTCACCAAACAAACTTTTTGTGATTGCTGTTTAGCAATCATGTGTTCCTTTTCAATTTCTGCTCTGTTGAAACGTTCATAGCAATCTTCATGATGTTGTCTTAATTTTGCCAATCTTGATTGAAACCGCTTCTGCATATATATAAAGAGGTATTTAGCTTAAACAAGAATAAAATTTACATTGACAATATTGAAAACTGTGGCACCCAAAGAAAATAAGACAAGAACACAAACACAAACACACTCTAAGTAAACGCAAACTTCAAAGTAAAGATCATTAATAAAAAATATTTTATATCAACATTTGACACCCTGACCAAACATTTATACAAACTTTATGTACAAATTGTGAAAATCTTCACAATAATAGTTACATTGGTTCAGACATTAAAACTTGTATAAACTATAACTAGTTAAAGGATCAGTTCACTTCAGAATTAAAACAAGTTTACAAGTTGAATGTGCAAGGACAACGTAAATAAAAGGTAAAACAACGATGTCGGACAATTTTGAAGTTGGAGGAGTAAATGAGATTTTCACCCTACACGTGTGACCTTTCAACCTGATTACATAATGTGTGGATCCCCTTTCCTCAAAGCCTTAATTTCTTTTCGACCGAAGAAAGAAATGCATGAACATCTTGGATGACACTGGGGAGAGTAAATTATCAGGAAATAATATATCTGAAGTGAACTAATCCTTTTACTAACAGAGGTGGGTAGTAACACGCTACATTTACTCCATACCATTCACTCCATACCATTTAAGTATTTATGTTAGTTTGTTTGTTTTAGAGTAGGTTAAAGGCTGAATCCCAATTCTCTGTCTTACCCCTTCCCCTACCCCTACCCCTTCGTCTTACCCCTAGCCCTTGTCCCTCGAAACCGAGTGGTAAGCGTTAGGAGTACAAACATACCCCTATGAAATGAAATGACACCACTCGGTTACGTCATGGTGAGACACCACTTGGACAAAAATCTGTCTTTATTGCCCAATAAAGTAAACATAACAGGCAAATACATTCGATAAAAATATATATTTTATAACAGAACCAATAAAGTAAAAATAAAAAACATATTTTGTTCTTAAAAAATTCAGCTCGTTTTCATCCCGAAAGTGGATCAGCTGCATGGTTTCCTCATGCGTTATTGTGTGATACGTATCGATGTCTCCAGGGTGACCATACAACGTCCACCGGACATGTCGCCTGGATTTCGGGATCGCTCAAAATGTCCGGGATTCGGCTTTTGCTTTCTGCCTTCACTAATCATTATGTGTACATGCACAAGGTGTTGTTTCAATCGGACTGAATTCATTCATTTAAATCGGTGAATCTGAATGTAGTGTTGATCTAATATTCCCGTGTTTTCGTCTCTCACACATACGTGCCAGCTTTTCAGGTGATCCGTTCAGCTTCAAACGGATCCCGACTGAGACGAAAATACGGGAATATTAGATAAACACTACATTCAGATTCACCGATTTAAATGAATGAATTCAGTCCGATTGAAACAACACCTTGTGCATGTACACATAATGAATGGCGACTGTAGAAAGCAAAAGCTGAATCCCGGAGATTTTGGGTGATCTCGTTTGTGCAAATCAGCAATGTAACGATAGCATAGCCTAGCGTAGCAAACTAGCGATTTTTAAAAAAACGTCAAAAACGTTTCAATAAACAACATAGTTGCAAAATATATGTACATAACTGAGTAGAGCACAAAACAAGACTGTCATTATTTTTTAATCAATCATTTAAGCCGAAAATACTACATTTGTGGAACACTCTGGATGGTATGCCCGCCATTGTTGCCGGTTGCGCAGTGCATTCTGGGTACCCCTTGGTTTCAAGTAAGCTCGCGAAAATTCTTGGTCTTAAGGGGTATCTAGCCCTTCCCCTTACCCCTACCCCTAGATCAAAATGAGAATTGGGATAGCCCTTACTATCACGTGAACGTGCAAAACTAAGGGGAAGGGGTAAGACAGAGAATTGGGATTCAGCCTAAATGTTGGTACATTTTAAGTACATTTCTAATGACATTTTTTTTTTTCATTTTGTATCATTTGAAGCGTTTACACACGTGCTGGATGAAGTGGATATGCACGTACAATCAACTAAAACCAAATCCTATGGTTTGCCAGCAATAAAACTATTCTCTAGTTGAACACCTGAGCGCCAGCTGTTAGTGGTTGCCTGTTTTGCGTGTTCATTATACTGGGGGCGGAGCAATGAAGGGAGGTGTGTGTTTGTTTGGGTGTCGATTTCAAATGTAAACAGTGTTTCTCAGAAATCACCTACTGCACTTTTAACTAGCTGGCAGTAAACATCAGTAGATCGCTGCTGCATGTATGAGATGGTTACCGTTTTATTCCTTGATGTTCTTGCTTTGCCTGACTGCTTATGTGGACCGTTGCTGTTCACCTTGTCCAATTCAGGAGAGGGAAGAGAAACTGCACAATGGGGCTAAGAAAGCAGGGAATATCAAAATCAGAAATATTTGTGAAGGACAGAAAAACTTGTTCACGTTCATATCGTCTAGCTGTCCTATACTTTATCATTTCTTTCACCACACATATCTATGCTAAAATAGTCAATGATAATAATAATAATATAATACAATGATACAGATGTTTTAAAGTGGACTTACCGATTTCTGCGGGCCCAAACTGCTGGCTGGCTTTTTATCAGTGGATTCTGCTGATGCTTTAGAAAGATTTAAAAGCTTCAGAAATATGAGACCACAATCACATGGTTACTAATCAGTATGACAGTAAAAGATTATCATGATTTACTGATCAATCTCTTTAGCATTTCTTGATAGTACCTTGACTCGCCATGGCCAATCTGAGTCTCCATAATTGTAAGTGATTTCTTCTCCTGGTAGAATGTCTCGTACAGCAAAGAGACACAGGTGAGGTTTTCTGCTCACTTCCACGGTTCTCATTTTGCAAGTAGGATTTCTGGTCTGATCGATTACAAGTGTTCCCAAGGACGATTTTTTAGATGCATCCATGCTATTAAGACATAAAAGTATCACTCAATACTTGTAATCTTAGTATACATGATAGAAATGTACAGTTATTTTCTATAAGTGGTTCTGAACCCCAGTCCTGGGAACCCACCGCTCTGCATATGCTGTATGTCTCGTGTTTTAATCCAGCTGATTCAGATGAGGATTTATCATCAGAACACGGCTCTATGAACTCAACTGAGTGTGTCTGGTGAAGGAGACATACAGAATCTGCAGAGAGGGTCTGAAAACCACTGATCTATTTGATAGTGTACTGCAACATCCTCTCAGCTCTCAGATAAAGCCATCTCAAATTAAACATTTTGTTCTCTTTAGGGAATACAGGGAAAACAAATACTGATGACTCAAGGAAACTGCACTCAGTACTCCTGTCAGTTCATGGTGAATTTTAAGTATTAGGGTGTGTTCACACAAGAGATGTTTGTTTAGACTGTTAGTGCGGTTTATTTGAATAAGTGTGAACGCTGCCATCTGAAACCTGGTGCCACCAAACAAGCGGACCGAGATGCTGAAAAAATGGCTCTCAGATGGCTTCCAAACGAACTCTGGTGCGGTTCGAATGAAATATGAAGGTAACATCGACCAGAGACATGTAAACGAACCAAAAACAGGAAGATGTGACCCTAAAAAATCAAGCATAACAGGTTCGACGATAGAAATGCCAATCTGAACACTAGGCAGACCCGACCAAACAAACAGAAATACAGGCATGAACACACCCTGAGTATTTTACAGTAACAGATATTTTAGCATCCCTACTACATCAATCCAACAGTTCTTTACTCACCACCAATTTCTGCCATGCCACTGAAAATCAAACAGGAACGTGTTCTCAGCTTCAGTGTAGTGTTCAGTTCGAGCAAGACTCTCCTCTGAACTCAGAAGTTCGCCTCTGTATTCAAGAACAAAATCCCCTCTGAAGAAAGCTCCAGTGGTGAAAACTCCACGCCCTGAAGAGGAGAAATACATTAGCAGCAGTTTCTTTAATGTCAACTATTATTTTGATGATTACTGAAAGTTCTCAACCATATGATGTACATTATACGTTGTAAAAGGGAAATTACTGTAGGAAAATAGTCAATAGCCAGGCTAATCTCAAAGTATGCTTTGCTTATACTTTACATTATACTTTCGAATCTTAAAATTATACAGTTAAAATTCCATACATTTTCTTACACCAACATTATTATCATGGCTATATATTGTTTAGAACAGAGAGCTGCAGTGATGACATATTTTTGCAGGCCCCCTTTTACAAGACAAGTAAAGGCTTTTTTTTTTAAAACACAAGAGGGCATTACTGATGTATTTTATGTTGTAGAATAAAACGTGAAAATGTCTTGATATTTTCCCATTGATCAAGTTTACACGCACACTGATACGCTGATAAAAATAACTAAATCACCTGAATCATGAAATAATCCATTGACCTGGTTTACATGCAAACCAATAACCACGTAAACCACTAGACTTTATAAGTAAATGAGGTTAATGCCGTCAAAACCTAACCATTCGTGTATCCAGTGATGGGAATAACGGCGTTATAAATAAACGGCGTTACTAATGGCGTTATCTTTCTCAGTAACGAGTAATCAAACAAATTACTGTTTTACCCGTTACAACGCCGTTACCGTTACTGACAATAAAATGCAGCGTTACTAAAGCCTAATTAAGCTCACTGTAGCGGTTTCCATCCGAGTAGGCTCTCTCTCCGCCATAGGACCTGGAAAGTTTTTTTCTCTGGTGTGTGTGTGTGTGTTTATGAGGTGCCGGACTGGACAACAGCGAAGCGAACGCCGCGGGCAGAGAACGAGTGTGTCCGAGAGCGCGCTCGACAGTAAGCGAGAAAGACTGAGGGTGTCCGAGCATTATATAGTTTGTTTATAAATAAATTACAAATTTTAGCATTAGAATAATCTCTGTAGCATATTGGTTTCATCTGCAACGTTTTAATAGAAATAAAATTAAAAAAATAGCCTGCAGGGAACGTTCTGGGAATGTTCTGGGAGCAATTCTTGTTAAACAGTTTATCATTTTAATTTGCACTACAAAGAGTGTATGTATATATTTCTATTATTATTATTTATTCATTTTTGGTACATTTCTTAAGAAGCATAATTTATTTTTAGACTTATTTGTTGGCCAGTTGTGGTCTGTGCAATATTACATATTACAAGTTCTAAACACATCTATTATGTTTTATTGTTCTACTATAGTAATGATAATATTTAAAATAATATATTGCATTTAATAGGTGTCTTTCACATTGTCCCACAGCAACAATACAATAGTGTAGATTAGTTCACAATGTTTTATAATAATAATTTATCCTATAGTGACCATTTCATTAATTTAACATATTTAATATTGAGGGCAAGTTATTTGACATTGGCCTATTTAAACTTTTTTTTTTTTTTTTAAGTAACGTAATAGTTACTTTCCCTGGTAATTAGTTACTTTTATAATGATTTAACTCAGTTACTAACTCAGTTACTATTTGTGAGAAGTAACTAGTAACTCTAATTACTTTTTTTTAAGTAACATGCCCAACACTGCGTGTATCTGACTGTGTATTTCATGTCATGTCAGTTGTGATGTTAAATAAAGTCCAAGAGTATTCCAGAATTTCAGCGGGAAACTTACAGACTCATATTCTCCTCTCATTCTGTATCGGATGCAGGATTTTGACTGTACCACTTCTGCATGAGATGAGAACACTTTTTAAGATGTTCTTGGGTCAAGAAAACGCTCGCTCTGTCTGGATGTGCTTAAATCCACAATAAGGACACTTTCCTGTCACACATCACACATGCTCACTTCAATAAGCCACAGAACGCAGGTTAATGTGTTTACATGCTGGGCAAATCTGGAATAAGGGGCAAAAATCTAGCGGTGTCGATTGGTTTATGGTTTATGCCGTTTATGATGACCTTAGACTGCGTTTACATGACCACACGCACTGTCGGCTTATTGTGCATAATTGGTTAAGAATGTGCAATTAAACACTGACTTTGGGTTGATGGAACCAGAAGTGCAAAAATGCAACTGTTTTTGTTTTCGGCTAATGCCTGCAGAACTCTATTCAGAAATCTTGACTGCACAATAAAATAAAAATAAATTATTTAAAGTACTGTTTAACTTGTGAAACATGGATTTTAGTTGGCCTAACAACCATATGACTCACCTCACATTAAATTATCAGTTTTGTAGATTAACGTTATTACTAAACTGCTTATTCATAAATACTTGCCTTTGTATTTGCTGATGAACTGCTCTTGAAGCTCAGGCTTGTCGGTTTCACAGGTAATGTGATGCTCAGCGTCCTGCAGAGGTTTCTTACGTCTTTTATTTCCCAGCATGGCGACTTTCTTTCTTGAAATAACTGAGAAAAAATAAATAAAAATAAATATAATGTGAATGAAATAAACAAGCATATTTTAAAAAAAATATTGTTGATCTTACTAGAATTGTTCACCCCAAAAACATACATAATTAACATACAATTATGTGTTTTTTCTGTTCAACACTAAAGTATATATTTATATTATATCACAGAGCTCTATTCAATGACAGCACGTGTGACCAGTTTACAACAGGAATTTAGATTAAAAAAGGCAATGTCAATGATGCCAAAAAACATTGGTTCTTGTGTGTCTTGTGACCACAAATGACATCAATCTACTATATATTCATATTTGATTAGCTACAGCATACAGGATATTTTCAGTCAATAACCAGCTAGATTTATATGGACTATTTTTAATGTGCTTTTTGTCTGCTTTGGACATTGAAAAACACAATAAAAATACTATAAAGTGTCTATATACCATCATTGGGCAAAAAAGCTCTGTGAAGATAATAAATCTAGAAAAAACATTCCACTGAAAAAAAGATTTTTGGGCAAATAATGTATTACATAAAATTAAAAATATATCCAATAATAATGATATTAAAAATAGAATTAATATTTTAAATCACAGTCGATATTGATATTTGACAACACTTTTGAGAAAAACAATGATATAGTAGGCTATCACTGACTCGTTTTTTTATTAATTTGTAGAATCTAAAGTACTATTATATAAAAAATAATAAAATTATATTTACTGGTCAATGCCTACAAGTAGGCAATATACTTTCCTTATTGCAACAAATCATCAAATGAGAAGCAAATCAAAAACAATCGAGAAGTAAATAAAACCCTAAGCAAAAAAACAATTAAACCACTAAAATAAACATACATCTTACTAACTTTTATATTTCACAAAGTATTTAGTTATCATGCATTTTCAGGACAAGACTTCATCTCACCTTTCCTGCGTGGTGGAGGGCTGTCGTCTGTTTCGCGTCCCGTCCCATTGTCACGTGTCTGCATTTCCCGGGAAAATAAATACATCCACTGCCGCAGACGTGCGTAAATGACGTAGTTACGTATTTGGATTTCACGTTGCAATTGTGACTATTTATTTGACCGAATAAAAAACTCTCTGATGACAAGAATCTTTTTTTTTTTTTATCGCAGTAGTTTCTTCTTCTCAAAAAAAAAAAAACTGTGGTGGATTACAGTCTATGGGTGGATCAAGTCTTTCTAGTGGACAGAACACATGATCACTTTTAAACGAACCCACCGGACTCGAACTAGGAAGGAACCAGTGCGCATGTCCGAACAAGCACAGGTTTAAAAGAGCAAAAAATGCCTAAATGAGCAACCTAGATCTCTTGAACAGACATCTTATTTTCTACTAATAGCATTTATTAATCAAAATAGTAAATTAATGTCTGCAAATACACAGCAGGGCTGATATTCAAGCTGGTATAATATGTCTCTAGTTTTGGAGTCTGTGTTGTTGTCAATTTATTCGAGTTAAGGGGGATGGGGGATGTGTGTGGATTATTTTGAGGCTCTAAATTAAACTTTAACAGCATTATCATCTTTGTATTTCTTTCATAAATTAATGGTATTTTACATTACCA
Source organism: Monoplex corrugatus (assembly GCA_030674185.1). Lineage (NCBI taxonomy): Eukaryota > Metazoa > Mollusca > Gastropoda > Littorinimorpha > Ranellidae > Monoplex > Monoplex corrugatus. The sequence continues at coordinate 3,987 of JAPXFY010003931.1, read as the reverse complement.
GGCAGAGAGGCTAATAGACCTTGTACAAGTGCTTTAAAAAACGCATAGCCACGGACAGATTGTGATCTTTTGAGCAGCACTTCTGCTTAGCTATCTACCTGTGAAGTTCGTAGTCAGTCTGTTAGTTCAGCCAGAGACAAGTTCAGCTCTCTGTCACTGCAGTCAGGCTCAGTGCTCGGTGGGGGAAGGGCGCGCCCGCCATCAGGCTCAGTGCTCGGTGGGGGAAGGGCGCGCGCGCGATCAGGCTCAGTGCTCTGTGGGGGAAGGGCGGCTGAGCACCAGATCTCATCTCAGTCAGAATGACAGTCAGAGGCATAGCTATGGGCTAGGGGTAGGGGTAGGGTTAAGGTTAGTGCAGATCCAATGGCTTTTAAAATCAAAGTAAGAACAAAATAATTATGTAAACAAACATTTAAACGTGTCAGCTTGATTCATGATTATTTTAAACACTTTTACTTTTTCTTTTGTAGGACTATATATAACTGCTCTGTCTCTCTGCACAACCCCCCCCCCCCCCCCCCACACACACACACACACACACACACCTCTATCTACATCTCTCTATCTATCTATCTATCTATCTATCTATCTATCTATCTATCTATCTATCTATCGATCGAGTTCTCTCTCGATCAGAGAGAGTGTGGATGTTTGCTGTAACTTAGGGTGACCAACTGTCCTGTTTTCCCAGGACATGTCCTGTTTTCATATAACAATATAACAAATTTCTATCCATACAGAGGCATAACCTACTTTAAATGTATTGAAATTAATAAGGTTTCTTTGAGTAAACTTCGAGTATCATTTGAGTAGGCCTATCTGTTTGCCGGGCCGAGTGTCCTGTTTTTTCAGGACAAAATATGGTCACCCTACTGTAACTGCTCTCCTCTATAAACAGTTCTTATCAGTCGCTTTGGTACATTTCTTGAATCATCCTTAAGATTTGCAAACAAGGAAAATGCATTTCGTTCAAACAGCAGAACACAGGATTACCATCAAAAGCCTAACTTGTTCAAAATCTAGTTACAATATATCTCAATGAACATATCAGTGCCTTGTGTCACAAACAAGAATGTCAAAATGCTTAGTCATGTTGTCAATATAATGGCGCTTTTTCACTGCATGGTACGGTTCAGCTCGGTACGGTTCGACTCGGTTGCTTTTCCACTGCAGTTAGTACTCCTTCAAAGTGGGTGGGACTGATCGTTACACTGTTTGTAGGTCCGGTACTAGCCGTGTGCGGCTAAGAGCTAAGCTACTTCTTGGAACACTTTTTCATTCCGTTTTGCCCCATCCAGCTCTCGCTGGATCCGCTCCTCGGCAACCAACGAGAGGAACGTCTGCACCTCGACCACGATTCAGCCATTTATTTTTAAAGTTTTTATCTCTTTCTTTTCAAGAATAATAAACAGGTGCTACCAGCGTTGGCTGTTGTCTACTGGTTATTTAAATCTAGCGGTGTGGGTTTAGTGTCTCGTGTCGCAAATCCAATGACGCTGGTAGTGACGATTCTGTCTGTCTGACCAATCAGTGATCTGCAGTGTTTCACGTCACATTTTAGTACCGGTACGGTACGCTTGGAACCTCAACAGACAAGGTCCCATTTAAAGCGAGCCGAAGCGAGCCATACTGTACCGTACCATGCAGTGGAAAAGCACCACAAGTGAGCCGTACCGAACCGAACCGTACCGTACCATGCAGTGGAAAAGCGCCAAAGCGTGCCGTACCGAACCGAACCGTACCGTACCATGCAGTAGAAAAGCGCCATAACTGTATCAGTATTTTCAGAAGTAAACCACTGGCTACGATTTTGATGACAATGAAAAGACTGCACTTTATCTGTATGACATAAACACACATGTACCCATTATGAGACTGGACTCACAGATACACTGTTGGTCAGTTAAAAAATGACAATGCCACTGCGATGAAAAGACTATTCAAACACATACTGTATGTACGTGTGTGTGTTACATTATGTCTCTATCAAGTATATTTATATAGCGCTTTTCATAATATAGATTGCATCAAAGCAGCTTCACAGTATCAATCAAAACATAATAACAATGTTCGTTTCTTAGTGGAAAAACATCCACGTTTGGTAGAGCTGATCAATGGTATTAATGATTGGTTAATTAATTTTAATATCCCCAACTGAGCAAGCCAAAGGCAACAAGTGGCAAGGAACTGAAAAACTCCATCAAGTGACCTACTGGTGTCCTAAAACTCCATCAGATGACCCAATGGTGTCCTAAAACTCCATCAGGGACCAAATGGAGAAAAAAAAAACCTTGGGAGAACCCAGGCTCAGTCGGGGGCCAGTTCTCCTCCGGCGTTTATGAACTAGAGGCCGGATTTACAGTAACTGTAAGGTAAAAATGTATATGAAAGTCGCAATTTGTTCAAACCTGAACAAACTACTTGTCTATAAATTTGATACAGAATTTGTTTAATTTTATCACTTCGGGGTAGGTACGCGAAACGAGATTCACAACGCTTTATCTGTAGAGTGGGAAAAGGATCTCTATCACATATATTTACTGTATCATGTAAAATGCAAGTAGACTCCGCTGTAAAACAGTAAGTCTACAGCTTATGATGAACAGTACAGTATAGTGAACACTGTCTGATTACACGCATGTTCTGTCTATAAACACTTGAATGTTTGAGGACACACACGGTTGTTCTCCCAACATTCGGCTCAGCTTTCAACCCGCCTCGGCCATGAGGTCATGAACATGATCTACAATATTGGCCCCTTATTTCTTCAGAAACCTACAATCTTCCTCTGTTTTACCTCTGTATCCTTCCACCACACATCCTTACTCCTCCTCTTCTTCTTCTCGGCTGTTCCCCCTGTTGTTCTTCCATTCTCAGAGTGTGTATGTGTTGTGTTCTGTCTATATGCCTTCCAGAGGAAGCTTCATGAGATGCACGCTGAGCGATTATAGAGAACTGGTGATCATTGATTGATCTAATGCTTTACATTCCCCTTCATTAGTGAAATTCAGAATTCACATCTGCAATTCAGGACAAAAAAAGTATAATAGAATTGTATAGAAAATATGTTTGACAGTTTATGACAACTAGTAATTTAATGCCTATATGATTTGAGGGGTAAAACTATTCAACAGAGAACCAGTATAATACATTTTGATCAACATGACATAAGCAATTGATAATGTAAGAAATAGCAGACACTACATCAATTGCATGAATGTACCAAAGCATTTGCAATTTGTTCAAAAGAATGATAAACTGCTTTCATGATGTGCACAAGTGACTAGATGATGTGGAGGTTGAACAAGAATTTTAGTTGTGATTTGAGAAATGCACCAAAGCGACTTAAAAAAAACGTATGTAATTTGTAAATATTTAATTAATATAATAATATAAGAATGTTTGCTGTAACTGCTTTCCTCTATATAATATAATATGAGAATGTTGCATGCAGCTGCTCTCCTCTATATAATATAATATAAAATAATATAATATATAATATAAAGAGAATGTTTGCTGTAACTGCTCTCCTCTTTATATAATATAAAATAATACAATGCAATATAATATAATAAGGATAATGTTGCTGTAACTGCTCTCCTCTATATAATATAATGTAATATAATATAATATAATATAATATTAATATAATAATATAATATAATATAAAGTAAACAGTTAGCTTGTTTGCTGTAGTGAATGTGTTGCTGTGGTAACTGGTAACGGAGTCCTGCTCGTGCGGGGGGGGGGGGGGGGAGGGGCGGCGGCCGCTCAGGGAAGGAACGGCAGAACGCAAAGTAGGAGAAAACACTTAAAACAAATAAAATCACCCATAAAAGCAAGCGATTTAGCATGTTTTCACATCTTTTAGTGACTTGTGTGTTTTCATTAAACAAACTTGCATGAATAAATCATCATATTGACAGATTTAAACAGCTGTTCCTCCGCTTTTTATGAAGGAAATATGTACTTTGTAAATTCACATGA
>JAPXFY010003930.1:0-19790 GCA_030674185.1 Monoplex corrugatus | reverse complement strand
TTCTCACAGCACTTGGCCCAGTCGAAGCTTCATCGTCTGCCATGTTGGAAAGCAAGGTCAATGTTTCTGAAGGGGATGCTCACAAAAACTGCAGTGCAGTCATCACAGCAAAGTGTGATTGGCTGCTGGCCTCATGCATAATTTATGTAGATGAGCAAAGCTTTCTGATTCATGCAAATTGGGATTCCCCGGCCTAAAAATGGTGTTAGGAAAAGTCCTGAGGTGGCATGTACGTAAATGTTTGTCCTTGGCAAATGAGGTAGACATTATGCAGATGTATACATACACCGCCGAAAATTTGGGAAATTTTTACATTGGTTTGTTGCCTTTTCTGTGCACATGCTGCTTGAATTATATATCAGGTCAGGTCAGACAAATAGGTCTGCTACTGGCAAGCTGTAGCCCAGTACTACCTGTCACAGCAGGAGACTTGGAGAGGGGATTGGCGCCACCAAGGATTAACCTAAGCCCACAGAAAAGATATGAGAGACACTATAGCCAACAACATACCGGATCGGTCGGGGCCCGGGTTACAAACGACCGCGCTTACCACTGACAAGCACCAGGGTGGAAGTGAAAAGTCAGCTACTGGGGCAAAGACATCATTCAAACTGCCAACGGAAAAAGCTACCATTGGAACCTGGAATGTCCGTACACTCCATCAGTGCGGCAAAGTAAAAGAACTAGAACACGAGCTGAGACGCTACCAATGGGACATTGTGGGTATATCGGAAGTAAGATGGACAGGCTTCGGAGAAGCAATCACAGAGGAAGGACACAAGATGTGGTACAGTGGCGAAGAGTCACTACATGAAAATGGCGTAGCTTTCATCGTACGCAAAGAAGTCATTGGATGCATCATGAGCTGCACGCCTGTCAACAGCAGAATCATCAGCATTCGGGTGTCAGCCAAACCAAAGAACATCACCATCATACAAGTGTATGCTCCAACTACCAGCCACGAAGACCAGGTGGTTGAAGAATTCTATGAGAAAATAGAAGACACCATCGGAAAAGCCCCCAGGAAAGACATCATTATAGTTCAGGGGGACTTCAACGCCAAAGTCGGCCCAGATGCCTACAAAAACTGGGCTGGAACAGTGGGTCAATTTGGCACAGGGGAAACTAATGACAGGGGACTTCGCCTTCTGGAGTTTGCCTGCACCCAACGGCTCACCATTGCCAACACCCTCTACCCCCACAAACTGTCAAGAAGAACAACCTGGCATGCGCCGAACGGAAAGACTCACAACCAGATCGACTTTGTCCTCACACCGCGGCGCTTCAAATCAAGCATTAATAAAGCAAAGACGAGGACATACCCTGGAGCTGATATAGGCAGCGACCACGACCTCGTGCTGCTCACAATGAAGATCAAATTGAAAAAGAAGTACCAAGCTGCGCAGCCACGCATCAAGTTTGACCTGGAAAAGCTAAAAGATCCAGAGATAGAAGAGGCATTCCAGGCACAGCTCGGGGGGCGGTTCGCGGCACTCAACTTCCTGGACAGCGACATCAACGACCTCACAAACAACTTTGGTGAGGCAGTCCGCGAAACAGCAGAGGAGGTACTGGGGTGACAGAGGAAGAAACACCAAGCATGGATCTCAAATGACATCCTTGACCTCTGCGACAACAGAAGATCACTGAAGAAGACGAAAAACTCCAGCCCTGAAGAAGCCACACAGTATCGTAAAACCAACAACCTTGTAAAGAAGAAAATGATTGAAGCCAAAGAACAATGGATCAGCAACCAGTGTGAGAACATCGAGAAAGGCATGAAAAAAGGAAACAGCAAACATGCCTTCACCACACTGAAAAACCTTACCAAGACGCAGCAAAACAGATCGTCAGTCATCGAGGATACCTCAGGCGAGCTGCTGACAGAAAGCTCCGCTGTTCTGAACAGATGGACGCAGTACTGCCAAGAACTATACAACTACCCAATACAGCCAGATGACAGTTTGTTTCAGGGGGACTCAACACCATTGAGGGAATCCTCACCGCTACCAGTGATGAGAGAAGAAGTGGAAGAAGCCATCCGCAGCCTACCAGCAGGGAAATCACCTGGAGCAGACAATATCCCAGTAGAGCTGCTCAAACATGGAGGGAATGATTTGGTCACTCGTGTAACATCGATTTGTCAGAAGATCTGGGAGACAAAACAGTGGCCCACAGAATGGACTCAATCACTCATCATCCCCCAGCCCAAAAAGGGAAATATGCGCCAATGCCAGAACTACAGAACAATAAGTCTCATTAGCCACACCAGCAAGATCATGCTCAGAGTCATATTGAATCGACTGAAGAAAGAAGCGGAAGAACACCCTGCGGAAGAACAAGCTGGATTTAGGGCGGGCAGAAGCACAGTAGAACAGATCTTCACCTGCCGGATAATGATGGAGAAACATCTGCAGCATCAGAGAGACCTGTTCCACAACTTCATAGACTTTAAAAAAGCATTCGACAGGGTGTGGCATAAGGGTTTGTGGCAGGTGCTAAGAAAGTTTGGCATAGAGGAAGGTCTCGTCCAAACCATCCAGGCGCTGTATAACACTGCCAGCAGCGCAGTTCTCCTCAACAACCAGATAGGGGACTACTTCAAGACCACAGTTGGAGTCCGTCAAGGCTGCCTACTCTCTCCCGTGCTGTTCAATCTCTTCCTGGAGAACATCATGCGTGAAGCCCTCCATGACTTCCACTCCACTGTCTCCATCGGAGGAAGAACCATCAACAACCTGAGGTTCGCAGATGACATCGACCTGATGGGAGGCAGCAACGAAGAACTACAAGACCTGACCATGAGACTGGAAGAAAGTGCAGGTGCACACGGAATGGAAGTGAGCACAGAAAAAAGCAAAGTCCTGGTCAACAGCACAACCAACACCCATGCTGAAATCTACATGAACGGGCAACAGCTTGAAGAAGTGGACGCTTTCAAATACCTTGGCGCCACTCTCACCAAAGACGGTCGCTCTACAACAGAAATCAAGACCAGACTAGCGATCGCAACAGCAGCAATGATAAAGCTAAACAAGATCTGGAAGAACAGAGAGATCGGCTTTCCATCGAAGATGAAGCTGTACAAGTCCCTGGTGCTCCCCATCCTGCTGTATGGATGCGAGAGCTGGACCATGACAGCAGAGACCACCAAGAGAATCCAGACGTTTGAAACTAAATGCTTCAGGCGCTTGCTCGGGATCTCTCGGCAAGATCGGAAGACAAACGACTTTGTGTGGAGCCAAATAACAACACTCGCAGGCCCACAAGAACCCCTCCTGGCAACAGTCAAGAACAGGAAGCTGTCGTGGTTCGGGCATGTCACACGCCACAACTCACTGCCCAAAACGGTCCTCCAGGGTACACTGGGAGGCGGCAGACGAAGGGGACGACAAGCCAAATGCTGGATGGACAACATCAAAGAATGGACCAGGTTGGATGGCCCCACGCTGGTGCGACAGGCGGAGGACAGGACCGGTTGGCGACGGCTGGCTTCAAAAGTGTCTCTCATCTCTCCTCTACGCCCATCACGGGCAGGAGAATGATGATGATGATGATGATACATACACGTGTATATATGTTCTTGAAGAGGTCAATATTTCTGCATTGCTGAATGAAACGCTATCACTCCTTTATCTGACTACAATGTACATCAAGAATGCATGGGTGATGTCAAAATAATGTCATACATAGTATGTCAGTAGTGCAGTCTTAAAATTAAATAGATGAATTTTATCAACAAGACGGAAGACAGTATTTCAGGTGACGGTATTTCGGATCACCTGACTGTTTACAATTGTTCGGGGTTTTTTTTTCAGTTTCTTTTGTTGTGTTTGATGTAAAGGCATATTGTGTGTCTTATTTTTTTCTTTTAAATTATAATAATTAATAATTACAATAATAATTACAATATTTATATAGCGCAAAATCTTGATAGAAATCAAATCTAAGCGCTGTGAATTATCTGTATTTAGTTGTGATGTTTTGGCCAGTGGGTGACCTGACACATCCAAGTACTTCTTTTAACATTGTCCGCTTTTTTTTTCTTTTTTTTAACCCTTCCATATCCACTAAATTGTTTTGCTTGCAGTTACTGTTTGCTAGGCAATTTTAGGCCAGGAAGGATAATAATTAATGAACATTCCTGCATACAAACTATTGCATGAAAATACACATAACTTATGATTGACGAAAAGAAATGATCAGACTATCCATTCGTGATAGTTAAAAGTTTGACAATTTGGTCAGTGTAAAATAATCTGAAATTGACTTGAACAAATTTTACAGTATTTCTGGATATGTTATGGATTAGTACTAAAAGAAACCAAAATATCCCAAGAAAACATAATACCAAAATAAAACTGAATTACATCTCCTATCCAGTCTACATATAATTATAAAGTATTGAATAGTTTGGTAAGTTTTTTTTTTTATCTATTCAATTCTACATTCACAGAGGTATTTTTTCGGTGGTTGTTATTGTTTTTTCTCTGTGTGTGTGTGTGTGTGTGTGTGTGTGTGTGTGTGTGTGTGTGTGTGTGTGTGAGTGTGTGTGTGTGTGTGTGTGTGTGTGTGTGTGTGACTGTGAGTGTGTGTGTGTGTAAATGTTGTAGTTGTGGTTTGTGAAAGGCAAGTTTTTGGAGAAAATGGAAATGAAATACATGGTTCATGGGAAAGCACACAGAGAGAAATAAGAGGGTTGATGAAGATTTCACTCTATCGAGGTATCAAGACAAAATCCATACTCTACATAACATCTACAATATCAAGAAAAATCACACACACACACACACACACACACACACACACACACACACACACACACACACACACACACACACACACACACACACACACACACACACACACCCACCATGTACACACACATCATGTACACACACTTTTATGCCCTTCTGCCATGCCCAGGGCTTCATTTTCCTAAAAGCTGTCAGACACATGAATAGTGACACTTCACACATACAATGAGCACAATTCTTACCTCCCTTCTTGCACTGGCTGCTTGAACAACACTGTCCATGCTGATGTTTTGGCTCATCAGTCATTGCCAGTAACAAAAACATGATTATTTCTGCACTCTCAGCACTCACACTTTTTGTGGCACTCACACCTTCTATGGCAACTAGCTGGAAGAGTACTTGGCCAGTTCAATGGCTGGGTTGCTCACATGTTGTTGACTGTACCCAGAAAGTGCACCAGATTGCACAGAGTTCATTTTCCATGTTCAAAATTTTCCATACCCTAGGATTTAAGTATAAGGGTATAAAAGAGAAAATGATTTTAATTCTATAAAATCAGACTAGCTGTTGAATATATATGAAAGTAGACTTATCTGTTGAATATTTTGGAGTAGAAGTTTTCATTACATGTTTCTTTTGGTAAAGGCATTTGACATTAGTTAAAGATTGCAGACATAGAATTTTTATGACTCATTTCAATTCATGTATTGTTTGCTAAAGCAGGTGATTTTATTTCTTTACAAGGTTGCCATGAGAGCATTGGGGTTTGAACCAAAGAAAGAAGAAATTAAAAAGATGATCGCCGAAATTGACAAAGAGGGCACAGGTTTGTTGTTTTATATTAGCATCTTCTAGTATCTTCTGATGGACAGTCTTATCATCCTGGTGACATAGTAATATCGACAATATCGACATTTGAGAACATAGGCTGATACCTATCTCAGCCATGTTCTGTGTTAAGGAAGGTTGATCACTCAGTTTGTAGTCTTGGTGTGGGGACGACATTTCTTCTCCAGCAAATCTGCTTACTCCGAGTGACTATCTTTTATCATACAATAGCTACGTAATTATGGTCAAAAATGAACTCTTGCATACAAACAGTTCCAGGTGATAACGACTTATTTCTCTTCAAATCTCCAAGAATCACTCCCATGCTGTCGAAAAACAAAAGTCTACCACCTTTTCCTTTTTTTTTTTTTTTTATAAAAGATTTTGAAAGTGCAGCACCTGGTAGTTATTTTCATAAAATTGCCAAATCACACAAACACAACTTACTTACATTTGTGATTTTTTTGTGATTTTTTGGCTGTGTATTTCTTCTTTTTCTCTTTTACTGTCACTGATTGTTTGATTAGTCATTTAGGTGAGGGCTCTTCGCTTTTTGGAGTGTAGCTGCCTGATTTTTGGTAGATCATTCTGCATGTGTGTTGATGTTGCTCCGCATTTGCTATCCCAGGCAGCAGTTATGGTGAAACCTACACAGGATGAAATGACTGTCGCTTGCTTTGGGAACATACTGGACCTAACACATGGAGGCCCTAAAGACTGATAGAGTTCTGTGACTGAGAATTACACGAGACCTTTCTTTCCATCTTTGTGCCATTCTCTGTTGTTGTTGTTTGTGTGTGTGTGTGTGTGTGTGTGTGTGTGTGTGTGTGTGTGTGTGTGTGTGTGTGTGTGTGTTTTCTGTCACAGAGGTTTCTGTTTTGATTTGTTTGTGTTGTTGCAAACTAGACAGGTAATTTTGTAAGGTCTGTTTTATTTGCTTGTCTTTTTTTTTTTTTTGTGGTGTGTGTATTTGTTTTTGCCACATCACACAACCCTGCTTTCTCTCTTGTGGAACTGAGGCCTTTGTTTCTAGTATATTTATAAAGTGCAGGCCATGGCAGTCATTTCTTTCTATATGAAACATACATAGTTCAGCATGCACAAAAATCTCAGAGTAAGATTAGGTTATGCATGTGTAAGTCACTGTCAGAAATTTGCCCCAAACGAATGTAACTCTTGTTTTATTATCAGCAGAGTTTGCAAGGAAATCACGTTGATATAATTATTGTAAGACCAGATGTCTTGCATCAAACAAGTCTTTTGTTCCCTGGATGACTTATGAATAAAGAAATTATATGAATGTGATAGGATAGTATTTGACACTTCAGAAAGGAAAGTCTCGATATAAAGTTCATTTCTTTCTGTTTTGAGATTACAGGTATCTGGTATTCTTCTTTTGAAACTTAACATATAGTGTGCCTATTTTGATATTTAAAGATGTTACACTCAAAACTAGGAGTTACAATTGTGTTGTGAAAGCTGCAAAATGAAAATATTGGTCCGTCAAAGCCTGGATGAATACAGTGTATTTTGTTTGCTTTTGTTAACCTTCATGGTATATCGCCATTTTACTTGGCCACCGTACGTCATGAGTCCCCAGTAACCCATGTTTTTGATAGAGCAGTTGCTGGATATTCCTTGCTGTACATCGTGGGTGTCTAGTAACCTTTGGTTTTTAAAGAGCACTTTCACTAGGTATTCCTCACTGTATGTTGTGAGTTTTTAAATTACCTTGGTCTAACATATTTCATAATTTATTGTTTGCAATTCATAGATTTACTAATGTCCTCAGTTTATGTGGACATGTTCAGAGTGTTTATGCATATGCATGTGTGTGTGTGCGAGAGTGTGTGTGTGTGTGCGCGCGCACATGTATGGCAGGTACAAATCTGTGCAAGCGTGCAAGTTGGTGTATGTTCATGAGTGTGTGTGTGTGTGTGTGTGTGTGTGTGTGTGTGTGTGTGGCAGGTACAAGTCTGAGCAAGCATGCAAGTTTGTGTATGTTCATGAGTATGTGTGTGTGTGTGTGTGTGTGTGTATGGCAGGTACAAGTCTGTGCAAGCATGCAAGTTTGTGTATGTTCATGAGTATGTGTGTGTGTTGACATCTGTGTAGATACACATACTTTTCTGTGCATATGCTCATGTTTGTGTGTGTATACATGCATGCGTGCATGTGCATGCCTGAGGTGTATGTGTATGTTTAAAAGAGACTGAGAAATGTGAGAGAGAGAAAAAGTAAAAGTCTTACCCAAAGATAAACCCAAACCAAGTAATATGACGACAACAAAAACAAAAACAATAGTATTGACCAGACCTGTTTACTCAGATTTTTTTTTTTTGAGTAATGAGATCAAAAATGAGTAACATGAAGTGAAAATGTGTAGTCTGGGCACCCAATACAACAGTCCTAAAATATTCAATGCATGCAATTCAAGACACACACTAACTTTTTGGTGCTTTAAGAAGGGCATGTTTTTGCAGCAGTGTCCGATTGTTTAATGGTCAAAATATAACATCCAGTGCGTAAAGCTTTCATTGAGCAGTAGTACATATCAGAACCTGTCCAGCTCATTGGCAGAAAAACTTTGACTGCCAAAACTGCCATGACCAGACTTCAGAAGAAGGAGGCTCTGAAGAGTGGTGTCTGACACTAGTGACAGAGATCTCTGGTCAGTTCTGTCCTTCCTGACACAGGAAAAGACTGGCTGACAATGAGCACTTGGGTTAGGGATAGAAAGGACCTCATGCATCTTGGGACAGTTTCTTGAAAGACAGTTTACCATCGTCATTTGTGAGTGTGCCTGTGGTAACCCACGTTGCATCAGTCCTGTCTGTAATGCAGTTTTTCATGTCTTGTCAGCTTTGGTAAGAAGCGGAGTGCTTCATCACAGTCTGTCTTGCAACTTCTTTCTCAGGGAAATCTTTCTAGGACAACTTTCAAGTTATTGTCTGTACAGGAGGCCTGCATTGTTGGGTCAGCAGCCTTTGCATGGTTAAGGACTAGATCTGAAAGAAACAGTTTTTGCCTTTCCCCCCCCCACAGTACTTGGAAATACTACTCTACAGATGAATAGAGCCAGCAGTTTTGTCTCTCAGATGATTCTTTCTTTTTCCCTTGAAAATCTTCAGCAGCAACCCCAATCAAAATGCTAGAATCCTTCGAATTAAAATAGTCATGTCAACCTCATGAAGTCTTACCAAGCAGATATTCTGTTTGGATGGAGGAAATGAAAAGCAGTTATAATCAAATGTAAAACCAATAAAGTAATGCAAAATGGCATCATCAAGTCTCTATATCCAAAATGTGTCTTTCAGCAGAAACATAAAAACATCTTTGTAATCTAGTCAATCTCTTTGAATACCATGGGTGATACCACACCCACAACATACAGTACACTACAAACATAGTGTACTTCTATAAAAACCGTGGGTGATACCACACCCACAATGTACAGTACACTACAAACATAGTGTACTTCTATAAAAACCGTGGGTGATACCACACCCACAATGTACAGTACACTACAAGCATAGTGTACTTCTATAAAAACCATGGGTGATTCCACACCCACAATGTACAGTACACTACAAGCATAGTGTACTTCTATAAAAACCATGGGTGATTCCACAGCCTTGACGTGCGGCGCACAAGTTTTGTTCTTTCAGAGTATGGGTGTAGAGTCTCCCACGATATACTCCCAAGGTTAAACTTTATTTCTGTTGGTTAATAACTTTTTTTTCATATTTTCATAAATGATCCAATTTTTGGTGTACATATGCATCAATCCTTTTGTGACAAAGTCATAAAATTTCATGGATATGGTGCAAAACATGACTGAGATTAGTCTTTTACATAAAAGTCTTGATTATTTTTCACCCTTTACATACAAAGATTAATCATTATATTCATTGTTATATTTATCAATATGGATTGTCAGATTAATATATTTATCAACATGAATTATGAGATTAATACAAAACAATAATAAACAAAAAAGGGAAAAGGACTTAACCAGTGTTCATCATGTTTTAAAATGTGTTCATAGACTGACAATACTAATTTTCCCCCATTCATTTCCAGGTACCATTGATTTCAACGACTTCTTGACAATCATGACACAGAAAATGAGTGAGAAGGATGCTAAAGAGGAGATCTTAAAAGCCTTCCGATTGTTCGATGATGATGAAACGGGCAAAATTTCTTTCCGCAACTTAAAACGAGTTGCCAAAGAACTGGGAGAAAACCTGACAGATGAAGAACTGCAGGTAGATCAATCATTGTTGTTCTTTTATTTTTCTTATCAGTTTTGATATATTTATTAATTCTTCAAAGATTTGACTAACACTTTTTTGATGATTTATTAACACAAGCACACACACACATGACCAGCCAGAAGCATTGAAGTGTGCTCCTTTCCTTGATTTTCATCTTCAGTGAAGTAGATATATTGGTAAAAGTGAAAAGTGCAACTATATGCTAGCATGTGCAAGATTATCATTATAGAGAAAGATGATTCAGATCCATCCAAGTCGAGAATCGATCAGCAGATAACATATTTCTTCATAAACTCTTCTTATTTTCATGATTCTTGTATGACATGGCACAACTTCACATGGCTTTATACAGAAAGTAGGCCACTGAGGCAGTAAGGCCGTTCCACAACAGACATCTTATATCATAGATTAACTTATTGAAGTGAGTATATGTATCCACTTCAGAGATCATCATCATCATCATCATCATCATCATCATCATCATCATCATCTGGATCTTGATAACAACAGCAACAATAACAGAAATACTTGTAGAGACATTTTAGAGTTTTTATCACCAAACAGGGAGTGACTTTGGACATGTAAGAAATGTTTTCTCTTTAATTCTTTTGAGTCATAGAAATTGTCATACTCACACACGCGCGCGCACACACACACACACACACACACACACACACACACACACACATACACACACAGAGTAATAAAACAAAAATGCTTCAGTGCTAACATGCTCAACACCTTGACAGACTTCTTAGACAAGCACCTGCATTTGTTTCTTTGTGTGGGGTTATGTGTGGTACTGGTGAAACTTTTGTGATAATAAGGATTCACATTATGATCATGCATAAGAGTGGTATGTTCTTAAGTCAAAGTCGTAATTATGCGACAAATAAAAAAGGGAGATTGTTTCATATTGACCAGACAGGGTGTGTGTGTGTGTGTGTGTGTGACAAAAATGTGTTGGAAAGATTTTCACAACTGTTTATGGATGGATGTATAGCTTTTTTTTTTTTCATGTATTTCTCTCACTGGAAAAGTACTTACAACAGGGATATGTGTGTGCATATGACAATATGTATTTTAGTCTGTGCATGTATGTATGTGTGTGTGTGTGTGTGTGTGTGTGTGTGTGTGTGTGTATGTGTGTGTGTGTGTGTGTGTGTGTGTGCATGTGTTTGTGTTTGTGTTTGTGTTTAATGAAAAGGAGGTTGTCAGAATGGCTTGGCCTGTTTGTTTTATAATGTATTTTGTAGTGACTAAAGCAGTGGTATGTGCACACAGGAAATGATTGATGAAGCAGACAGAGATGGAGACGGGGAAATCAACCAGGAGGAGTTTCTGCGCATCATGAAGAAAACAAGTTTGTACTGACAACTTGGCAATCTAGTATTAAATCATTCGATGTTTTATCCTGAAGGTCATCCATTGAGTTGGTCTTGCAAGTATTCCATCCCAATGCAAATTTCTATTAAGTCCTGAGAAATGGTACTTGGTGATGGGAGAAGACTGATATTATGAACAAATAAAGAATGGACCATCTCATTTCACAAGGCAAGATGCAGATTTAATTACAATACAATCATTCAATTGCAGGAAAAGAACTACTTAAGTAGACAGACTGTTCACGCACACACACACACTCTCTCTCTCTCTCTCTCTCTCTCTCTCTGGTCATTCACAATGATTGGACTGTTAGGGTCACATGTTTCTTGATCACTGAAATTCATGTTAATATGATGCTTTGTCATGCATATACAAATACACCTGAGTTTGTAATTTATTCAGCTTACAGCAAAAACCATATAAAGTCCAGTTTCACAAATGTTCCAAATAAAACATTCAGTTTTTGAATCATGCATATTTAATTGTAAAATATGAATTACGATTTCCAAATGTTCCAAAGGAAGCATTCAGATTTTGAATCATGCATTTTTAATTGTAAAATATGATTGCCAAATGTTTATTGAACACCACAGAACTATTTCTTCAGTACTCATTGGCATTTCATCATTTTCAGTCATAATTTTCATGTTGTCCATTATCATTCTCTGTGGTTGTTGGAAAGAGTGGTAGAGCTGATAAGATGGTACAGATGTAAATAATCATGGTGTGAATGTGTTTTACTGTGTGAGTAAATTATGTTTTGGTTTGTTACTGCTCTCTCGTTGCCCATGAATGGCAAGTATTTAAAACATTAGAACAAAAAAAAGCTGTAATGTTACCTGTTTCTATAATACAAGGAATGAAGTGGGGGGTGGGTGGGCTGTGTTTATTAGAGAAAATGGCAGAAAGAGTGGGTGGGATGGGTGAGGTGGCAACAGTAGTGTTTTACACTACCAGTGTTTGTGTAGTTGTTGAAAGTAAGAGAGAAAGAGAGGGGGGGAGGGGGAAGAAAAATGGAAGGGGGGAAAAGAGTACAGGAAGAAAGGAAGTATAGACTAGTGTGTCTTCATTTGCATGAATCACAAGTTTCTGAATCATTCCATCACTGGCTGTTGTTCTCCCTTTGCCAGTGCTAAATTGTCTGTATTACATGTATTTCTGTCTATAGCTTTGGGATTTGTAATAATGAACACCTGTGTTCTGTACATTGCTAAAGCCATTTGTGGTTTCAGCATTACGAAAATGAATATCAGTGTTCTATTGTTTATTACGAAATAAGTTTAAATTTGATATCCTTTCGGTGTCCCACCTGTAGCTGATTATACTGGAAACGTGTTTGTGCATGGCCACGATTGTGTGTACAGAACTAATAAAAGCTGTTATTTGTATAAATAATTGTGCATGTTTGTGTATGCATGTTGAGAAAGTATGCAGGCCAGTGCTTGTGTGTGTGTGTATGTACATGTTTCTTGTATGGAATACCTGGCAATTTATCTGGTGGAAAAGATAGCATTTCAGCAGTGTTACATATTTTTTGCATAATTGTGACATTGTATTAAAACAGAAATTGTGACTTTGTCTTAAAACATCTCATTCTTATGCACGATCCAAATGTTGTGAACACATGTTGTCACAAAAGTTTCACCAGTAAAAAAAAAAAGAAAAAAGTCACACACACACAAAAAGGCACATAGGTACAAGTGTTTGTTTGTGAGCACTGTCTTGCCAATGTGTTCAGCGCATAGATAGTGGATGGGATATGCACACATTCAAAACAGTACATCTAGTTTCTGTATCCAACCTGTGTCTCTCAACAGAAACATAAAATGTCTCTGTAATTTAGTCCACCTCCATGAAAACCATGGGTGATACCACATCCACAACATATGGTACACTAGAAGCATAGTGTGCTTCTGTAAAAACCATGGGTGATACCACATCCACAACATATGGTACACTGGAAGCATAGCGTGCTTCTGTAAAAACCATGGGTGATACCACATCCACAACATATGGTACACTAGAAGCATAGTGTGCTTCTGTAAAAACCATGGGTGATACCACATCCACAACATATGGTACACTAGAAGCATAGTGTGCTTCTGTAAAAACCATGGGTGATACCACATCCACAACATATGGTACACTTGAAGCATAGTGTGCTGTAAAAACCATGGGTGATACCACATCCACAACATATGGTACACTAGAAGCATAGTGTGCTTCAGTAAAAACCATGGGTGATACCACATCCACAACATATGGTACACTAGAAGCATAGTGTGCTTCAGTAAAAACCATGGGTGATTACACAGTCACAGCATACAATTTCAGCAGTTCTGCGTATGAGAATGGACCCTTTTTTTTTCAATGACATGTGCTTGTTGTTATTGTTTAAAGCCCAGCTGACTGCGCAGAGCCATATCAGGCCTATAATCATCACAAAATGTAGGCCTACATCTTACCTCACTGGAGGAAAAAAGTCTGGAAAAGAAAATTCAGTATACATATTAATGAATCTGCGCGCCTAATCTAAAGATATGCTCCCAGCGTTCACCACTCCATCAAATTCATCACCAGGGGATTTTAAAAAAGCAAACCTGAATATATATATATAAACATATGCAAGGATACTAAAGCATACATAAAAACGGACCAAAATTACCTGAAATTATTTCTGCACACCAATTTCCTTAGAGCCAAAAATGCACTTAATACATGTACCCAATTA
This sequence comes from Monoplex corrugatus, assembly GCA_030674185.1. Classification (NCBI taxonomy): domain Eukaryota; kingdom Metazoa; phylum Mollusca; class Gastropoda; order Littorinimorpha; family Ranellidae; genus Monoplex; species Monoplex corrugatus. The sequence continues at coordinate 5,811 of JAPXFY010003930.1, read as the reverse complement.
TCAATCCTAACAAAAACTATGGAAAGCTTTACAGAACACATACAGGTGAATAAAACAGCAATACACAAAATGATAGGAAGAAATGACAGAAAGCAAACAAGCAAGGCAGAAACAAAGAGAGTAACAGAAAAGAGGAAATTTCTAGCACAGAATTTCAAGAAAGTGGGCGAACTATTTATACTGAAGGAGCCCCTGGCATCCCCAAGGGGCTTACATTTGCATTATGGAAATCACAAATAGTTTTTCCAAAAAAAAAAAATGATTCCAGTTTCATCATAAAACTATTAATCAAAGAATATTTATCACGTGTGCTGGTCATTCAGTAATTTCAATAAATCACAAAGTACACTTGTAGCCTACAAAGTAACAAATAGTTAATAATAATAATAATAATAATTACAATAGTTATATAGCGCAAAATCTTGATAAAATCAAATCTAAGCGCTGAAGCAGACACACACGCAAGCACGCACGCACGCACGCACGCACACACACGCACGCACACACACACTTACACACACACACACACACGCATGGCTATAAATGGGGAGAAAGAATAAAAGCAAGAATAAAACCAATGGAAAATTATAGAGAGCATAGCATATACAATTATATATTATAACCATGTGATTCCCTCCGAGCGGAGACAGGCTGCAGAGGGGGGTTAGGATTTTATGCGGAGGAGAAAAGGTGAGTTTTGAGAGCGGACTTGAAGGAGACAAAAGTAGGTTGCTGACGGACTGAGAGAGGAAGTTTGTTCCAGGAGAGTGGACCAGAAACAGAGAAGGCTCGTGGACCATAGTTACATTAACAAATAGTTACATTAGATAGTGCACATTTATGAAATGAATAAAATCCATTTCATCAAATTTGCAAAAATGAATAACAAATCATTAAAGTGTTATACAAAATTGTTTTCAGCTGTACAGTTTTCTTGTCACTTGCAAACTTTGAACCTTATATCAAGATCTTCAAGCTTTAGTGGCAAATTGGAAGTGCTCATCCATTGGAACTTGTTTCCACTATCATGTGATATGAGCACTGAAGGTAAATATTGGAAAGTCAGTCCCAATTTCTCTGTTCAAAGATGGAGTTTGTAGCATGACATCCTGTACACCCCCCCCCCCCCCCAACTCTCTCTAAGTGGCTGAACTGAGGGAACAATATCCATTCTTTGAAATTGCAGGTACAAGACTAAGGAACAAATTGACAAAAATCAAATGTTCTTTTAATTTTCTTCCAAATTGTGCACTACCTCAGTGGCACTGATCCCATGCCCTTTTTGGCTCCATAATGCACCACCACCAAGTTTACTCAGTGTACCAGGAACCTACAAGAGCCAACAACTTTGTACGGAAAGCCACCATCGGGCCACCCACCAGAGGAGACACTGCTGGGTCAGTTCAGTTGAGTTAATTAAACAATGGCTGTTTTGATCCAACTTACGAGAAGACACTATCAACTAAGCCCCCTACTAATGGCTATAATCATTCAGTTGTGGAACTAGACTGTGAGAGACCCCGTCAGTAAGGAGACCACCACCACAGCCCTTCAGTAAAACTCCCCATACACCAAAGACCCAAACCCACATTCACCTCGGCTATGGAAGCGGTGCCAAGACATTGAAACAGGGATCACCACGAGATTGGGACATACAGGGCCACAGAACCTGGGACAATTTTCATAATGCTGTAATGATCGATGATTTCATTATTATGGAGATAATGATTTCATCATTATGAAGATGATTATCATGAAGTAATAGGAAGATGATGATCATGAACCAATAGGAAGATGATGATCATGAACCAATAGGAAGATGATGATCATGAACCAATAGGAAGATGATGATCATGAACCAATAGGAAGATGGTGATCATGAAGTAATAGGAAGATGATGATCATGAAGTAATAGGAAGATGTTGATCATGAAGTAATAGGAAGATGATGATCATGAAGTAATAGGAAGATGATGATCATGAAGTAATAGGAAGATGATGATCATGAATAGGAAGATGATCATGAACCAATAGGAAGATGGTGATCATGAACCAATAGGAAGATGATGATCATGAACCAATAGGAAGATGATGATCATGAACCAATAGGAAGATGATGATCATGAACCAATAGGAAGATGATGATCATGAAGTAATAGGAAGATGATGATCATGAAGTAATAGGAAGATGATGATCATGAAGTGATAGGAAGATGTTGATCGTGAAGTGATAGGAAGATGATGATCATGAAGTGATAGGAAGATGTTGATCGTGAAGTGATAGGAAGATGATGATCATGAAGTGATAGGAAGATGATGATCATGAAGTGATAGGAAGATGATGATCATGAAGTAATAGGAAGATGATGATCATGACGTAATAGGAAGATGATGATCATGACGTAATAGGAAGATGATGATCATGAAGTGTATAGGAAGATGATGATCATGAATAGGAAGATGATGATCATGAAGTAATAGGAAGATGATGATCATGAAGTGATAGGAAGATGATGATCATGAATAGGAAGATGATGATCATGAAGTAATAGGAAGATGATGATCATGAAGTAATAGGAAGATGATGATCATGAAGTAATAGGAAATGATGATCATGAAGTGATAGGAAGATGATGATCATGAAGTAATAGGAAGATGTTGATCATGAAGTGATAGGAAGATGATGATCATGAAGTGATAGGAAGATGATGATCATGAAGTAATAGGAAGATGTTGATCATGAAGTAATAGGAAGATGATGATCATGAAATAATAGGAAGATAATCATGAAGTAATAGGATGATGATGATCATGAAGTAATAGGAAGATGATGATGAAGTGATAGGAAGATGATGATCATGAAGTAATAGGAAGATGATGATCATGACGTAATAGGAAGATGATGATCATGACGTAATAGGAAGATGATGATCATGAAGTGATATAGGAAGATGATGATCATGAATAGGAAGATGATGATCATGAAGTAATAGGAAGATGATGATCATGAAGTGATAGGAAGATGATGATCATGAATAGGAAGATGATGATCATGAAGTAATAGGAAGATGATGATCATGAAGTAATAGGAAGATGATGATCATGAAGTAATAGGAAAATGTTGATCATGAAGTAATAGGAAGATGATGATCATGAAGTAATAGGAAAATGATGATCATGAAGTAATAGGAAGATGTTGATCATGAAGTGATAGGAAGATGATGATCATGAATAGGAAGATGATGATCATGAAGTAATAGGAAGATGATGATCATGAAGTGATAGGAAGATGATGATCATGAAGTAATAGGAAGATGATCATGAAGTAATAGGAAGATGATGATCGTGAATAGGAAGATGATGATCATGAAGTAATAGGAAGATGATGATCATGAAGTAATAGGAAGATGATGATCATGAAGTGATAGGAAGATGATGATCATGAATAGGAAGATGATGATCATGAAGTAATAGGAAGATGATGATCATGAAGTGATAGGAAGATGATGATCATGAAGTAATAGGAAGATGATCATGAAGTAATAGGAAGATGATGATCGTGAATAGGAAGATGATGATCATGAAGTAATAGGAAGATGATGATCATGAAGTAATAGGAAGATGATGATCATGAAGTAATAGGAAGATGATGATCATGAAGTAATAGGAAGATGATGATCATGAACCAATAGGAAGATGATGATCATGAAGTAATAGGAAGATGATCATGAAGTAATAGGAAGATGATGATCTTGAATAGGAAGATGATGATCATGAAGTAATAGGAAGATGATGATCATGAAGTAATAGGAAAATGTTGATCATGAAGTAATAGGAAGATGATGATCATGAAGTGATAGGAAGATGATGATCATGAAGTAATAGGAAAATGTTGATCATGAAGTAATAGGAAGATGATGATCATGAAGTAATAGGAAGATGATGATCATGAAGTAATAGGAAGATGATGATCATGAAGTGATAGGAAGATGATGGTCATGAAGTAATAGGAAGATGATGATCATGAAGCAATAGGAAGATGATGATCATGAAGTGATAGGAAGATGATGATCATGAAGTGATAGGAAGATGATGATCATGAAGTAATAGGAAGATGTTGATCATGAAGTGATAGGAAGATGATGATCATGAAGTGATAGGAAGATGTTGATCATGAAGTAATAGGAAGATGTTGATCATGAAGTAATAGGAAGATGATCATGAAATAATAGGAAGATGATCATGAAGTAATAGGAAGATGATGATCATGAAGTAATAGGAAGATGTTGATCATGAAGTGATAGGAAGATGATGATCATGAAGTAATAGGAAGATGGTGATCATGAAGTGATAGGAAGATGATGATCATGAAGTGATAGGAAGATGATGATCATGAAGTGATAGGAAGATGATGATCATGAAGCAATAGGAAGATGATGATCATGAAGCAATAGGAAGATGTTGATCATGAAGTAATAGGAAGATGTTGATCATGAAGTAATAGGAAGATGATGATCATGAAGTGATAGGAAGATGATGATCATGAAGCAATAGGAAGATGATGATCATATGAAGTAATAGGAAGATGATGATCATGAAGTGATAGGAAGATGATGATCATGAAGTTATAGGAAGATGATGATCATGAAGCTATGGAGTTCACTTTCGGATTGAGACTGTGTGACAGGGCTATGCTCTACACTTACTATCGTACTGTATCCTGACGTCAACCAGGCCCAAGGGATACAGATACCAGCAGACTTGGTCAGGTCATTCGAGCAACACTCAGAATGACACATATCTAAAGTGGACAAGACTCAACTGTGTGGTCCTAGTCTTCTCAATGAGCCCACAGCATGCTCAGTGCCAGGTAGGAGCCAGCCAAGAAAGAAAAGAAGGAAAAAAATCAATGAGAATCAAACCTCTGACCTCCCAGTCACCAGTATTTGTAACAACACTTTAACATATATTCACAATACAATTTCACATTTAACATCTTTTCTCATTCATATTGCAAATCTTGAACACAACTGACGTGTTAAACAGTTTAAAAACAAAATGATCTGAACTAATCACGTCAGGAAATCCGAAACAAGTGTGACTGCCCGCGTTCAAGCAAACGGGAACCAGAAAAAAACACGAAAGAAGAATAAGAACGCGTATTTAATACAAATTACAATTGGGAAAATTTTGTGCAAGCGGGCCCCAGTCTATCCAGCTGTGAATGGGTGGCCTCTGTAATCTTTGTCAACAGTTGGGAAGGTAGAAGTACCAGTGTAACATTTGTCAAGAGTTGGGAAGGTAAAAGTACCAGTGTAACATTTGTCAAGAGTTGGGAAGGTAGAAGTACCAGTGTAACATTTGTCAAGAGTTGGGAAGGTAGAAGTACCAGTGTAACATTTGTCAAGAGTTGGGAAGGTAGAAGTACCAGTGTAATCTTTGTCAAGAGTTGGGAAGGTAAAAGTACCAGTGTAACATTTGTCAAGAGTTAGGAAGGTAGAAGTACCAGTGTAACATTTGTCAAGAGTTAGGAAGGTAGAAGTACCAGTGTAACATTTGTCAAGAGTTAGGAAGGCAAAAGTACCAGTGTAACATTTGTCAAGAGTTGGGAAGGTAGAAGTACCAGTGTAACATTTGTCAAGAGTTGGGAAGGTAGAAGTACCAGTGTAACATTTGTCAAGAGTTAGGAAGGTAGAAGTACCAGTGTAACATTTGTCAAGAGTTAGGAAGGTAAAAGTACCAGTGTAACATTTGTCAAGAGTTGGGAAGGTAGAAGTACCAGTGTAACATTTGTCAAGAGTTGGGAAGGTAA
>JAPXFY010003929.1:7500-19791 GCA_030674185.1 Monoplex corrugatus | reverse complement strand
CAAGAGAGCAGCAAGAGAGCAGCAAGAGAGCAGCAAGAGTGCAGCAAGAGAGCAGCAAGAATGCAGCAAGAGAGCAGCAATAGTGCAGCAAGAGTGCAGCAAGAGAGCAGCAAGAGTGCTGCAAGAGAGCAAGAGAGCCACAACAGAGCCGCAACAGAGCCACAGCAAGAGAGCCGTGGCAAGAGAGCTGCAGCAAGAGTGCAGCAATAGAGCAACAAGATAGAAAAAGAGCAGGAAGAGAGCCGCAAGAGAGCTGGAAGAGAGCCTCAGCAAGAGAGCCACAAGAGACGCGCAAGAGAGCAACAAGAGGGCAGCAACAGAACAACATTCTTTGTCTAGCGCCTGTTACCAAAGTGTTGATCATGTGCAAGTGTGACTGGTGGGAGGGGACAAGGGAAAGATACAGGAGGGACTGGGAGGGCGTGTATATGTGTGTGTGTGTGTGTGCGTGTGTGTATATGTGTGTGTATGTGTGCTTGTGTATGTGTGTATGTGTGTGTGTTTGTGTGTGTGTATGTGTGTGAGTGTGTATGGAGTGTGTGTGTATGTGTGTGTTGTGAGTTGTGTGTGTATGTGTGTATGTGTGTTGTTGTGCGTGAGTGTGCGTGTGTGTGTGCGTGTGCATGTGTGTGTATGTGTGTATGCGCGTGTGTATGTGTGTGTATGTATGTGTGTGTGTGTGTTTGTGTGTTAGTTTGTGTGTGTTTGTGTATGTGTATGCGTGTGGGTATGTGCGTGTGTATGTGTGTGTGCGTGTATATGTGTGTGTATGTGTGTGTATGTGTGTGTATGTTCATGAAAGAAACAAGCCATTCAATTCCTGTTACACACTTTGTGAATCTTCAGGCACGTATAAACTCACACACACACACACACACACATATATATATATATATACATATATATACATATATATATGTGTGTGTGTGTGTGTGTGTGGTGTGTGTGTGTGTGTGTGTGTGTGTGTGTGTGTGTGCGTACGTGTGTGTGTGTGTGTGTGTGTGTGTGTGTGTGTGTGTGTGTGTGGAGTTTATACGTGCCTGAAGATTCACAAAGTGTGTAACAGGAATTGAATGGTTTGTTTCTTTCATGAGCAATGAACCAGTGAGCTAGATAGCTTGTACTTAGGGCAGTAGGAAAGGAGACACATAAAGGGGTTGACAGGTTAGGTCCATGGAAAAGTGGGGAAGGATAGTGGTTCTGTCCATTGTATGGTCTTTGTTATTTATGCGTGTGTGGATGGGTGGATGTGTGGGCGATGCAGTGATTAAACCCATTGTGTGGTCTTTGTTGTTGTGACTGTGTGTGTGGATGGATGGGTGGATGTGTGGGTGATACGGTGATAAAACCCATTGTGTGGTCTTTGTTGTTGTCACAGTGTGTGTGTGTGTGCATGTGTGTGTGTGTGTGTGTGTGTATGTGTGTGTATGCGTGTATGTGTGTGTGTGTGTGTGTGTGTGTGTGTGTGTGTGGTGTTGTGTGTGTGTGTGTGTGTGTGTGTGTGTGGATGTGTGGATGTGTGGGTGATACAGTGATTAAACACGTTGCGTGGTCTCAAACGTTTGATGATCTGAGAAAGGTAGGGCTGATTGAACCACAGCAAGTGCGAAATGAGAAAGAAGGGGAAGAAATAACTAAACAAGGGATGAATTCATTCATTCACCTGTTATTTATTCATTTAGTTTTTTAATCGTTTGATCATTTTCTATCTATTTATCATTTCGTTCTTTTGATTATTTACTGATGTTTTACTTATCTGTTGTTTTGCTGTTTGTTTATAACTGTCAGTTAAACTAACAAGAACCCTATATGTCTATAGAGAGACCAACAGAATAAACCACGGTCATGAACAATTAAAATTCACTGGACAGCAATAAGTGTGGCAATGAGCTTGCATAGTATGGACATAATCATTGAATTGCATTCTTTGTCTTGGGTCTGCATGGTAACTGTTGGTCCATTGTCCTAACTGTGATTAACTGTGTCAAGTTATAGTTGTTTTGATACATGCATTTGCCAAGTTGTTTGTTCTGATCACAGACAGGTTGACTTTAGGGCACATATGATGGGTAGGTAGGGCTTGGAGAAAGAGGAAGGAAATGGGCGTAAATGTTATCGATATTATTACGGAGAGAGAAAGACGGGGAGAGGAAATTTTGAGACAGAGAGAAACAGAGAGAGAAACAGAGAGAGAGAGAGAGAGAGAGGAGAGAGACAGAGAGACAGAGAGAGAGAAACAGAGAGAGAGAGAGAGAGAGAGAGACAGAGACAGAGAGAGACAGAAACAAGGACAGAGAGATAGGAGGTGAGAGAAAAAGAGGAAGAGAGAAAAAGAGGAAGAGAGAGGGAAACGGAGAAAGAAAAAGACATTCATCATTTTTATTACATAAAGTCTACACAGCTCCATTCATCATTTTCATTAAGTAAAGACTACACAGCTCCATTCATCATTTTTATTACGTAAAGACTACACAGCTCCATTCATCATTTTTATTACGTAAAGACTACACAGCTCCATTCATCATTTTCATTACGTAAAGAATACACAGCTCCATTCATCATTTTCATTCCGTAAAGGCTACACAGCTCCATTCAATATTTTCATTATGTAAAGACTAAGATTTCAGCCAGTGTTTATTCTCTTTCTGTGCACTACCACAACAGAACACGTTTCCCTTTAAAAAATTATTTGTTTTTTTGTAATCTCTCTCTCTCTCTGTTTGTCTGTCTGTCTCTGTCTCTCTCTGTGTCTTTGTCTGTCTCTCTCTCTTCCCGACACACACACGCACACACGCGCAGACGCACGCACGCAAACAAACGCACACACACACAAACACATACACAAACACACACAAACACACACACAAACACACACACAAACACACACACATGGTCAGGAGGTTGACTAACATGGCACGGGCCACTACAGACGGCTTCTCGTGGGCCAGACTCCCATCTACGGCGATGTCCTCGAACATCTGAAATGAAATCATCAGCTGTCCTCAGTAAATACGCCATTAAGAGCTCTCTCTCTCTTTCTCTCTCTCTCTCTCTCTCACGCACTCACTCACTCACTTACTCACTCTCTCTCTCTCTCAAATACACACACACACACGCAAAGGTCATATCAGGGCTAAGGCCACATGAAATTATCGAAACTGATTTAAAAAATAACGCACACTTAAAAAGCAAGCTCATGATTAATTATCCTTTCAAATCTAATGCATTTCAAAATCTTTCCCATATCTATCATCATGTAAGATTAAATCATTTGATCTCTTGTAAGAACTTCAAAATTGCATCAGAAGAGAACTTTAAGGGGTCTGCTGTATGGTGCTTATGTTCCACACTGTGCAAATCAAGTTCTCAGTAAGGTGTTGGATGCTGAGTGGCTAGTCACACAAAATGCATCATGGTGCTTCTTCATTTTGAAATGGTGTGAGTGAGTGTAGAATGTGTGATCCATGCATAAACTGCACACCACTATTATCTACAATTCCTAGGTAAGAGAAACTGTTTAAGGTCAGGACGTGTTTGGAATCATCTTTCACAGAGAGATTTTACAAAATTGTGCAAGTCTTTGTTGGATTTCAGATCCGTGTAAAGGATGCAGGATTTAGACATTGTTTTCCTTTGTGGCACTCTTGGCAAGGCAGCCAGCCTTTTCCTGGCTTCAAATACCAGGTGTGCAGTTACGATGTTTTAGTTGCAGAGTAGTCACTGTGTATTATTGACACTGATGCATTTGGGTGATGAGGGGAATATATGTGTATGTGTGTGTGTGTGTGTGTGTGTGTCTGTCTGTCTGTCTGTGTCTCTGTATGTGTGTCTGTGTATGCGTATGGGTGTGTGTATGTATGTGTGTGTCTGTGTGTGTGTCTGTGTGTGTGTGTGTACACGTGTGTGTATGTGTGTGCATGTGTGCACGCGTGTGTGTGTGCATGCTTGTGTGCATGCATGTGTGAGTGTGTTTTGTATACGGGCGTGTGCGTGTTTTGTGTGTGTGTATGTGTATGTATGTGCATCTAAATGTGTGTGTATCTAATCGTGTGTATGTGTATGTGTGTGTGTGTGTGTGTATGTATGTATGTATGTATGCATGTGTGCATGTGTGTATGTGTGTGGGTGTATGTGTTATACGTGTGTATGTGTATATATGAATATGTATGTAAGTGTGTATGTGTGTGTATGTGAGAGTGTGTGTGTGTGTGTGTGTACATGTGCGCGTGTATATGTATATGTGTGTGTATGTGTATTTGTGTGTGTGTGTGTGTATGTGTGAATATATGTGTATGTAGGGCCTATGTGTTTACGTCTGTTTTTATGTGTTTATGTGTGTGTGGGTGAATATGTGTGTGCATGTGTGTGTGCATAATAGACAAGCAGAAAGAAAAACAGACATACAGACAGACAGACAGGCAGGCAGACAGACAGACAAACAGAGACAATGTGAAGATTAAGAACAAAAATCTTACAACGTTGTAGTCTCCAGTGAGAAAATTCTGTTCGATGTCTGCAATTTCTTCAGCTGGAGAATCGGACGCTAACGTGCAGCGGTCCAGTCTTGTCGCAAGGATTTCCACTTCATGCGGCGTCATGTTGCTATTATCCTACAAGATTGGATCATTATCATTACCATAATCGTTGCCATTACCATCATAATTATTATTATTACTGACAATCATCACCACTCTTACCATCATCATCATCATTACTATCACCATTTCCATTATCATCAGCAGCGTAACCATCCTCATCAGGTCATCATATACAGTGACTGAAATTTCTCTGATATACTATCATTGTACAGAGTTGTTGGCTTGTCTTAAACATCTCTCTCTCTATATCTGTCTGTCTGTCTGTCTGTCTGTTTGTCTGTCTGTTTCTCTCTCTCTCTCTGTTCTATGCGTATGTATGTATATGAAGGAATTTGTTTCTTATCAGTTCATCACATGTCTATATGCACACACACGAAGCATGATTACAACACAAACATTTCTGATCACACAAGACAAGAACCCATATGACCCTCGCACACAATCACCAGTACAAGGAACACAATCTTAGATGACAGACGCCTTATGATTGTCAGGCCTAAACAGCGTTGTACGTGTACATGTATCTCGTCAGCAGAGATAGAACTGTAGATTGCCAAATAGACCCCTACAGTTTGTTATAACCACATATATTATACGAATACGTTTTGTCCACATATATCTTTTTTGTCTATACATAATACATGCCACACACTCACACATAAAATTACACGCACGCACACACTCGCACACACACACACTCACACACACATACACACACACACACACATAGATAGACAGACAGACAGACAGACAGATAGATAGACAGACAGATAGATAGATAGATAGATAGATAGATAGATAGATAGATAGATAGATAGATAGATAGATAGATAGATAGATGTGTGCTTTTGCATGTGTGTGTGCTTGTGGGTGTTTATGTGTGTGTATATATATATATATGTGTGTGTGTGTGTGTATGTGTGTGTGTGTGTGTGTGTGTGTGTGTGTGTGTGTGTGTGTGTGTGTGTGTAGGTGTGTGTGTATGTGAATGAAGACAGAAAGACACAAAATACAACAGACAAGACATACACAGTACTAACCATAGCCATAGAGATGCATTTATTCATTGCGTCTCTAACTTGTATGGGGACCTCCTCTGGCTTCCAACAACCTGGCTCCATATCCTCATTAAAGAATGTATTTTCAAAGTCCAGTCCAGCCTTTCACTGTTCCTGGATATCTTGCCCAGCATTGCTGGGTACGCCATCGTATTCAGGATCCTGAAGCAGGTGGCACCACCATCGTTATTTTACATTATCAACATTAATTATTGTCAGATCCAAAACAAATTTGACTGTCTGCGCCCAAGCAAACACGAACCAGAAGAACAAGAAAACCAATGTAAGCGCGTATCCAACGAGACAAAACAAAACAAGCGCAAATGTTCGACCAACTAGCCTTTGTCAAGCGCGAACGCACGGTCACAAACAGATCACAGACACCAAACAATGGATAATAAAAACGGGACTAAAAACTTCCCGGCCGCCTCGTCCAGTGGGTAAGAAATGGAATGCCTTTTGACATCATAGTTGCCTCCCCTCTCCCCACTTCTTACTACTGCTCCTTACGACATGGGCATTCCATTTCTTACCCACTGGATGAGGCGGCAGGGAAATTTTTAGTCCCGTTTTTATTATCCATTGTTTGGTGTCTGTGATCTGTTTGTGACCGTGCGTTCGTGCTTGACAAAGGCTAGTTGGCCGAAAATTTGCGCTTGTTTTGTTTTGTCTAGTTGGATACGCGCTTACATTGGTTTTCTTGTTCTACTGGTTCGTGTTTGCTTGGGCGCGGGGAGTCAAACTTGTTTTGGATCTTACATGTACACAACCCCCAACACTACACAACCCCAACAGTACACAACCCACAAACATACACAACCCACAACACTATACAATCCCCAACACTACGCAACCCCCAACAGTACGCAATCCCAACAGTACATAACCCCCAACAGTACACAACCCCCAACAGTACACAACCCCAACAGTACACAACCACCAACAGTACACAACCCCCAACAGTACACAACCCCAACACTTCACAACGCCCAACACTACACAACCCCCAGCACTACACAACCCCCAACATACACAACGCCCAACACTACACAACCACCAACACTAAAAAACCTCAAACACTACACAACCCCAACACTTACAACCCCCAACACTACCACACAACCCCCAACACTACCAACCCAACTACACAACCCCAACATACACAACCCCAACAGTACACAACCCCCAACATACACAACCCCAACACTAAAAACCTCCAACACTACACAACCCCCAACACTAAACAACCTCCAACACTACACAACCCCCAACACTACACAACCCCATACACACCAACCAACCCCAAACACTACACAACCCCAACACTACACAACCCCAACACTAAAAAACCCCAACACTACACAACCCCCAACACTAAAAACCTCCAACACTACACAACCCCCAACACTACACAACCCCAACAGTACACAACCCCACACTACACAACCCCCAACACTACGCAAACCCCCAACAGTACACAACCCCAACATAAAAAACCCCCAACATACACAACCCCAACAGTACACAACCCCCAACACTACACAACCCCAACATACACAACCCCCAACACTACACAACGCCCAACACTACACAACCCCAACACTACACAACGCCCAACACTACACAACCCCCAACACTACACAACGCCCAACACTACACAACCCCAACACTACACAACCCCAACATACACAACCCCAACACTACACAACCCCAACACTACACAACGCCCAACACTACACAACCCCCAACACTACACAACCCCCAACCACTAACAACCTCCAACACTACACAACCCCAACACTACACAACCCAACACTACACAACCCCCAACACTACACAACCCCAACACTACACAACCCCCAACACTAAAAACCTCCAACACTACACAACCCCCAACATAAAAACCCAACACTACACAACCCCCAACACTACACAACCCCAACACTACACAACCCCCAACATAAAAAACCTCCAACACTACACAACCCCCAACACTACACAACCCCCAACAGTACACAACCCCAACACTACACAACCCCAACACTACACAACCTCCAACACTACACAACCCCCAACACTACACAAACCTCCAACACTACACAACCCCAACACTAAAAAACCTCCAACATACACAACCCCAACACTACACAACCCCAACACTAAAAAACCTCCAACACTACACAACCTCCAACACTACACAACCTCCAACAGTACACAACCTCCAACACTACACAACCCCCAACAGTACACAACCCCAACACTAAACAACGCCCAACACTAAAAAACCTCCAACACTACACAACCCCAACACTAAAAAACCTCCAACAATGCACAACCCCCAACACTAAAAAATCTCCAACATTAAAACATCTCCAACAGTACACAACCCCCAACAGTACACAACCCCCAACAGTACACAACCCCAACACTACAGAAATGCTGGGTGAGTGGAACTGTACCACAGGTATGGCAAAAGTCTGTTGTTATACCCATATTAAAAGCAGGAAAGCCTAAAAACAATAAAAACAGTTACAGACCTATTGCGTTGACGTCCCATACGAGCAAACTAATTGGTCTTGAACAGACTTATACATTACTGTGGTAAAAATAACGTTATTCCGGTAAACCAGGCAGGTTTCAGAAAAGGGGGATCCACAGTTGAGCACCTGGTTAAACTTACAACTCAGATAAAACAACAATTTGCCCGTAGAAAAAGTCTTTTAGCAACCTTTTTTGATGTGAAAAAAGCTTATGATCAAGTTTGGCATACACGATTATTGTACAAGCTGAAATCTATTGGTCTGTCTGGCAATATGTATAATTATATCAAGTCCTATTTAGCCAATAGAACAATTCAGGCAAGAGTGGGAACACGTTATTCTACTTCACGATGTCTTGATATGGGAATTCCTCAAGGTTCAGTGATAGCACCTATATTATTTAATATCCTTATACATGATCTTCCTAATGTACTCTCAAATCGTGTTGTTTTGGTACAGTACGCTGATGATATATGCATATGGATGAATATTACTTTAAAAAAGACAACTCCCCAGAGAGCACAGAATTACATCAGGAAGGTGTATCAATCTGATCTTAATAGTCTTGGAAACTACATGTTAGAAAATGGTCTGTCGTTATCAACTGAAAAAATTAACATGATGCTATTTAATCCTGGTGGTACTTTAAATAACTTGCCTACTTTCAGACTGTATGGTGAAGTGATACATTACAAACAGGTGGTAAAATTTCTGGGAGTTTTTATAACATCGAAATTAAACTGGAATGTCCATTTTGATTATGTTTTGACAAAAGCAAGAAAAGCCTTAAATTTTCTAAAGATAATAAGCAGATTACCCTGGGTAATGGATACAAACATACTACTTCATCTATCAACAGCACTTGTAAGATCTAAATTATCCTATGCACAAGAGGTGTTCTTCAGTGCACCAAAATATTTACTAAAGAAGATTCAAAGCTTAGACTGCAAAAGTCTTAAAATTGCACTAGGTGTACCAGTCCATGCTTCAAATCTGGAAACGTACAAAATTGCTGGAATTCTGTCTCTGAACAACTATCGTGAGCTAGCAACAGCAAAGTTTGCAGTCAGAACTACTTCACAAACGGACAATTTTGTGAGCAAGGAAATTAAACTAAGGTCTGATGTTGACTTTCCAAAACGAGCAAGCAACATTTCATCACAAATGACTGTTGCAACTTATGTATCCGACTTAGTCAAACAGTCTAACATAAATTTGGATGAAATAGCTGAGACACCATCTACAACGCCTATCCCTACATGGGAAATGCTTAAAGCCACTTTTGATATTGATTATACAGATGCTAAGAAATATGAAAATATTAACATTTCGATATGCACAGCGAGAGAACACGTCGATGAAAATTACCGTACCCACCTCCATATTTTTACCGATGGGTCAGTCTTAGAAAATAAATCTGCTGGAGCAGCGTTTTATGTTCCAAAATTTAGAATACAAAAGTCATTTTTCATTGGGCCAAATATATCTATATTTACAGCGGAATTAGTCGCTATTATACAAGCGTTGCTTTATTTAGTAGACCTTAAACCTGTATTTGTCAAAGTAGTTCTCTTTGTTGATTCAAAATCAGTATTATATGCCTTACAGTCTTTTGATACAGACACAAGACCTGACTTAATTACTGAGGCAAATCATCTTATACATCGTTTAAGGACAAAAGGTACATATATCAGTTTATGCTGGGTGCCTTCTCACGTTGGTCTTCACGGCAATGAAGTAGTAGACAGAGCAGCTAAGCAAGGTGCACACAACACTGATAATACTATAGAATTACGTATTAAAACTTCCGTAAAAGAAGCTTGCGGCTTGCTAGAATCAGGCTCATGGATTCGTTTTCATGAACATTTCAATGAAAAGTTTGTGACACAACAAATGATAAAACGTTCTTTTCAAAATGTATGTAAAAAATTGCAGTATTCTTCCATATATCATTCGAGATCAATTGTTGCTGTTCATTTTCGTATTCAGCTAAACGCGTTGAAAACAAAATATTGTAAAAATATCAAGTGTATTTCGGAGAACAGTTCACACTGTTTCACTGTTTATTTTACTGCAAAAAGCTACGTTCCTTTTTACCAAAAATGTTTACACAAGAAAACTATTCTGAAACTCATTTTAAAGAAGTAACTTCAGATCAATCTTGTCAGTTAAAATTTCATAATCATTGGTTCACAGTCCTGTTAATGTATTGCTTTAAGATTATGAAGTTTGAACTTTAGCGTTAAATTTTCCCTTCACATTGTTAATGTTAACTGTCAGTGTTAAGATTTTGTTCCATTTTTATATTTACCCACTTACTCATGTCTCATACTCATTCTCCCCACTGCCCCAATCCAACTCGCCCATCTCCATCCTCCATTTTTCCTCCGTCTAAATCACTCATAGTGAACAGACGTTAAATCAAAGAACGAACACTACACAACCCCAACAGTACACAACCCCAACAGTACACAACCCAAGATACACAACCCCCAACACTACACCAACTCCCCAACACTACACAACTCCCAACAGTACACAACCCCCCAACACTACACAATGCCCAACACTACACAACCCCAACACTACACAACCACCCAACAGTACACAACCCCAACACAATCCACAACCACCCCAACAGTACACAACCCCCAACAGTACACAACCCACGACACTACACAATCCCCAACATACACAACCCCCCCAGCAGTACACACCCACATACACAACCCAACACTACGCAACCCCAACAGTACGCAATCCCCAACAGTACCAACCAACATACACAACCCACACTACACAACCCCAACAGTACACAACCCCAACAACACAACCAACAGTACACAACCCCCAAGTACACACCAACAGTACCAACCCCCACGTACACAACCCCAACAGTACACAACCCCAACAGTACATAACCCCAACAGTACACACCACATACCAACCCCAAAGTACACAACCCCCAACAGTACACAACCCCAACATTACACAATTCACAACATACACAACCCACACAACCCCCCAACAGTACACAACCCCCAGCACTACACAACCCCAACACTACCAATCCCAACACTCACCCCAACAGTACACAACCCCCAACATTACACAACTCCCCAACACTACACAACCCCAACAGTACACAACCCCAACACTACACAACCCCCAACATACACAACCCCCAACACTACGCAACCCCAACACTACACAACCCCAACACAAGCAACCCCAACTACCAACCCCCAACATACACAACCCCAACACTACACAACCCCCAACACTACACAACCCCAACACTACACAACCCCCAACACTACCAACCCCAACACTACACAACCCCAACACTACACAACCCCAACACTACCAACCAACACAACACAACCCCAACACTACACAACCCCCAACACTACACAAACCCCAACACTAAAAACCCAACATACAACCAACACTAAAAAACCTCCAACACTACACAACCCTAACAGTACACAGCCCCAACAGTACACAACCCCCAACAATACACAACCCACAACACCACACAGCCCCAACAGTACACAATCCCCAACAGTACACAATCCCCAACAGTACACAATCCCCAACAGTAGCAATCCCCAACAGTACACAACTCCCAACAGTACACAACCCAACAGTACACAACCCAACAGTACACAACCCAACATACACAACCCAACATACAACCCAACAGTACACTATCAGCAAAAGTACACAACCCAACAGTACACAACACAACAGTACACAATCCCAACAGTACACAACCCAACAGTACACAATCCCCAACAGTACACAACCGAACAGTACACTATCCACAACAGTACACAACCCAACAGTACACAACCCAACAGTACACTATCCGCAACAGTACACAACCCAACAGTACACAACCCAACAGTACACTATTCGCAACAGTACACAACCCAACAGTACACAACCCAACAGTACACAACCCAACAGTACACAACCCAACAGTACACAGCCCAACAGTACACAACCCAACACTACACAACCCAACACTACACAACCCAACATACACAACCCAACATACACAACCCAACAGTACACAACCAACCAACCAAC
>JAPXFY010003929.1:0-2500 GCA_030674185.1 Monoplex corrugatus | reverse complement strand
AGACAAGATGTGAAACAATCTGCTTTTCAACGGTTTTATAGAGAATAGACAAGTTCACAATCAACGCTGCTAGAGATGTACTTCTCCAGGCTAACCTAGAAGAATGACCATGGTTGACAGATCCACCAATCATTCTCATCATCAACGTCCATCACACCTGTGTAATCAGATGTAGAAACAGCTGAAAGCTGGCATTTCAAGACAGAACTCTGTAAATTCATTAGAGAGGACCCGACAATGCCATTGTTTCAGTAACGTAAATTTAAATATAACTGTCTGTAAACTAAATTGCAAGAACCTTATGGTATGACAGAACCCTCAGTTAAAATCACGTCATCAAGCAGAAGCGTACATAAAGGTTGTAAACATATATGAGCTCCCTCAAAAATTACTTCTTGGTTAACTTTCTCTTTCTCTCATGCTATGACGGCCTTTGTTGTTTTGACTGGGAGCCCATGAGCTCAGTTGTCAGAGTGCCATGGTCATAATGTAGGGATTGTGGGTTCAACTCCTGGCCTTTTGACCACTTCCACCCTGTAAGTCATCATTTTCACATTCTTAGCTCATGCACACAAAAACACTTCAGTCATTTTGTCGTTATCTATCACTTTCCTCCAGCCCCGCCTGTGTTTGTTTTCAGTGCTCGTCTTACACTATACTTTTTGTTTGTTTGTAATGCATGATTTACAATTCATTTTAATTTTAATTTGCTTAGTTTTATTAAATTATTTTACTGTTGTATGTTTTGCATGTTTATGTTATGTGTGTGGATAAGCAGAGACGAGCTGTAAGACTGAATCACAAAAATAAGGCTTAACCAAACAGCAGTTCT
This sequence comes from Monoplex corrugatus, assembly GCA_030674185.1. Lineage (NCBI taxonomy): Eukaryota > Metazoa > Mollusca > Gastropoda > Littorinimorpha > Ranellidae > Monoplex > Monoplex corrugatus. Next base: position 1,668 of record JAPXFY010003929.1, on the reverse strand, counting down.
TTGCGTTTTCTGTAATGGAACAAACAAACCTGAAGATGTATTAAATTGACCTGTGGGATGCATGACTGTATGTATGAGTGTACGTGTCTGTGAACCAAGTATGCAAACAAACATCTCTAAGCAATTTCTGATGGGCTTTTTCCATAAAAAAATGTATCGTTCTTTTAGTCAACAGTCACAAATTCAGACAATCAGGGACCATATGAATTGGAAGTTGTCCCATTGTTTTAAACTGTTATATCAATAATGTCTGGAATGATAAGAACATTGACAACAGATAATAGGGTCCAGTACAGTATGACAAGGTCCTGTAATCTGACTACTGCAGCTAACTGCGTAAAAACAATGATGTGACTTTTATCTCCTTGATTTTTTAACTGATTTATTAAAATTTAAAGAATGTTTAGTGCTATTGGGAAACTAATGGGTAAGAAAAACTATGACATTTTTCCTGATTTTAGTCGTTTGTTTATGTATATATTGTTTGTTCTTATGAAAAGTGTTGAAAAGAGTGCAAAAAGGAGATTTCACAATAGAGTTTATCCATTTAGTTTCTTAGTTCATTTGTTCTTTTAATAGCAGATAGATAGAGAAAGAAAGAGAGAGGGGTCAGTGGGTGGGTGGGGGAGGTACACTATTATTCTAAAACTGTAGGAGACTCCTTATGGAATGAAGACTGACATAACCTGACGTCACAAAAAGTGATAAAAATGACAGAAATCAGAAAATAATGACAAGCAAAACCAATCCTGAAACAAATGAGTAAATGAATAAACAAACAAATGACTAGAATAAACAAAAACAAAACAATCAGAGCAAAAAGCAAAAATAAATAAATAAATAAATACAAATAAAAAACAAAATAACGAAAACAAAGCCATTAATCTAATGCAGAATGTTTAAGTGTAATCACCAAGTGTAACAAAAGCAACAAAAAGAAAAAGAAGGGGGGAGGGGAATCATTTTCAAAATGAAAAAAATGCACAACAAAAATTCGTTTATTTGTACCAAAATATAAGATTTACAGTCCTAACACGTATATGATAACTACGTATAATTTATTTTAAATAACGCTTTATAAAATATGACCAGTGGACCAGGAGGGGATGAAGTACAATGTTTACAAAGCAACAAAAGCTTTGGTGAGCTGCCGCTACACTTGACCTACAGACTTGGCAAAATTAGGCCAGCGAGCCCAGCGTGTTGAATGCGTGAGCCCAGCAACAAGCCCTACGTGTTGAATGCTTGAGCCCAGCGTGTTGCAAAGGTAAGGGGGCCCTGCTTACGTCACAGACACGTCGCCTTTATCGCATGACTTGCCTTTGCCTTTGCCTTTGCCTTTGCGTGGAGTTCATTGTGTGTGAGCTCTCTCTCTCTCTCTCTCTCTCTCTCTCTCTCTCTCTCTCTCTCTCTTCTCTCTCTCTCTCTCTCTCTGTAGCCTCATCTCGTTCACTTAAATTGGGTAGTGTGTCTTAACTGTTAGTTTTGTTTGGTGCACAATTACCAAAAACTTAATCTAAAATGCTGATCCATTGTTCTTCAAGATTGTTGTCATAGACTCTAGGAAGAGATGGGATAGACGGATTTATGAGATCAGTGAAGGAATTGCTTTCACTGAATTTGGCAAGTATTTGTTGTATCATTTGGGAATTTTCATTTCTTTTCCAA
>JAPXFY010003928.1:0-19792 GCA_030674185.1 Monoplex corrugatus | reverse complement strand
TAGCATCATTGTGGTAATGGACAATCAAATCAGTTCTTGGATTATTCCATGCAACAGATAGCTAGCTAGATAGTTAGATAGATAGAGAGATAGACAGACAGATAGACAGATAGACAATGACAATGACAATGACAATGACGCTTTATTTTTCAACGGTAAAAGCTATTGGCTAGAACCATTTTTCAAACTTGCTGTTGCTATTCTATACACATGACATTTGTTTACAGTAACAAGTACAGCTTAAGGAAAATACATGTTGAATACTAAAATTAAGATAAAATGAAATCAAGAAACGTACACAGTCACCACTTAGAGATAGGTAGATAGATAGATAGATAGATAGATAGATAGATAGATAGATAGATAGATAGATAGAGAGAGAGAGAGAGGTAGATAGTATAGATAGATAGATAGATAGACAGATGAGCAGGTAGATAAGTAAATAAAGAAAGAAAGATAATGTTGATAGTGATAATAATAAAAATAAGACGAAGAAGAAGAAGAAGAAGGAAGAGGAGGAGGAGGAGGAGGAGAGGAAAACACAGTAAACAAAATAGTAATAAGATAAAACAAAATAAAATGAAATAGAGGGAGAAGAAACATTACATGTGACAAATTTATAGAAGATAAATCAAGCGTCAAATAGACTAATGTTCTTACAATTAAATCAAAGAAGATGAAATCAATTTTCTGATTACACACAAAAAATATTAACACTGCTACAAACAACAATTACCACTACTACCACTACTACTACTACTACTACTACTACTAAACCCAAAGATAATAAATGGAGGTAGAAAAAAGAGCAGTTCAGAAGGATGATTAGAGGGGGGGGGGGGGGGGGGAAAAAAAAAAAAAAAAAAGGGGGGGGGGGAGTAGCAAACATTGGGTCGATTGAAGGCATAAACACATAAAATTCTACAGGAGACAGAAAATCAACAGATGATATGAAGTCAAATAGACAAATGTATAGATAGATAAATAAAGTAAATTTTACTTTCGACAATAGGAAATTACAGTAATGATAAACGCATATGTATAATAGAAATATCATACATGTGTAAACAAATCAATAATTCATGTAATAAGACATAAATAAATCAAGAATAGTAACCATAATCAAGCGCCGTTTTTCTTGATAGGAGAAGAGAGATACAAGCATGATATGGATAACAGTTGGAGAAAAGTGACAAATACAGACAGCAGATAAGAGCCAACCAAACAAACAGACAATATGGCTCACAGATAAGATGGGCAAGCAAGCAAAGCAAAAAACAAACAAACAAAATGAACAAAGGCAATGAGAAATAAAGAAGAAGCAAGACAGAATCAAACACGTCATAGAGTCATCAACAAATCATCGCATATAATACAGAAATAAATACTGGTTGGCTGTTTGAACTGTTAAAATATCAATAATGTTAAAGAGAAAAAAAAAAAAAAAAAAGAACACGAATTATCATTGTGCATACACACACACACACACACACACACACACACACACACACACACACACACACACACACACACACACACACAATCACACACACACACATTGACTAGATTAGATGTCATAGGTTGAAAGGCAGCTGACGTTATTGTTGCTAACTGAGGTAATCTACGACACTGACGTAAGGTATTTAAATAAAGTAACTTTGAAGGAAGAGAGTGATTGAGTGTTTGTGATATTTGGAGGGAGGGTGTTCCATAGTTGTGCACCAGAAAACGATAAACTATTTTTATATATGTCAATTCTTGGACGGATAATTTTGAATTGATTTTGTCTTGAGTTCGAGTATGATTGCACATTCTGATTAAACAAATTGAGAAGATATTGCGGAACATTCCTTTTTGATACTTTAAACATTGTGATACCTTTATTGAACATTAAGTGTGACTTTAGAGGGAGGATTCCTAACTGTCTAAGTTTTTCATCTGTTGTTAAAGTGGGATCTGGCATGATAAGTTTTGCTGCCCTCCTATGTAAGGTGTTCAATTTTTTTAGATGAACTTCACATGAGCTATCCCACAGTGTAGAGGCATAATCTATGTGCGATTTAATATGTGCATTATAAAATAATTGGTGTGTGTTTGTATCTGTTAGATATCTTAATTTGGACAGAATAAATAAGTTCTTGGAGATAATCCTGCATAAATAATCAATGTGGTTTTGCCAGGTAAGATTATGATCAATGAGAACTCCCAGTAGACGGTGTTCAGGTATTTGTGCAATAGAATTACCTCTCAAAGACAGATTGAGTGACAGAGGGCCAAGCTGCCGTTTTTGGCGTGTGCATATAACCATACATTCAGTTTTCGTAGGGTTCAAAGCCATGGCGTTTTTAGCACACCAATCAGAAATTTCATTTAGGCTCTTTTGTAAACGTGTGTTTACAGTCGCTATGCTTGTGTCTTGTGTATGGATTGTTCCGTCGTCAGCGAACATATCACAGTGAACTGTGGGATCAGATATATGAAGTGGTAAGTCATTTATGAATACAGAAAACAGAATGGGTCCTAAGATTGATCCTTGGGGAACGCCACATTTCACATGACCCTCGGATGAATATGATCCATTAAGATGTACTTTTTGTTTGCGTTCATGAAAGTAGGAATTGAAAAATGAAACTGTTGAGTCGTTGGCAAGGTACGTTCGTAATTTAGCTAGTAAGATATCATGATCAACGAGATCAAAAGCCTTTTTAAAGTCTAGAAATACTGCTCCAGTTAATTTGCAGTCATTCATGGCTAATAACCAGGCGTCAGCAAGCCGTGTTAGGGCTGTATGACAAGAGTGGTTCTGACGGAAACCAGATTGCAGTGGGTGAAGAATTCTTTTGGTTTCCAGGTAGTCTGAAAGATGTTTATGGATATGTTTTTCTAAAGGCTTTGACAGGACAGAGAGAAGAGAAATTGGCCTGTAATTATTTATTTGTGAAAGATCTTTTGTTTTTGGTAAGGATACAACTTTGGCCTGTTTTAGAGCTCTGGGGAATACATTGTTTTTTATGCTGATGTTGTAAATATATGTAAGTTGTTCCGTGATGTAGGGCAGAGACAGTTTTAGTATTTTGGGACTGATTTCATCTGGTCCTGATGATTTTTTATTATTCATTTTATTTATATACATTCCAGTTTCATGGACTGCTATACTGGGAATACTAAATGAACTTGTATTATTGGTCCTCTCTTTGCAAAAGTTAATCAGATTTTCAGAGGGGACATATTGATCACAGTTAGAAATAGGACGGGTTAGTAGTTCTGATACTGACAGAAATGATCATTGAATTTGTTTGCTGTGAAACTGAGAGGCGTGCCTGGGAGCTTTTTCCCACTTCCCTTAATAACTAAGTTCATTGCTCTCCATAGTGATGATACATCTTTACTGTTTTTTACCAGTCGATCAAAGAGAGACTTCTTGGCTTGACGGACCATTGATTTTACCTTTTAACGCATCGTTTTTGTATTCAATGAAGCGTTTTTCTTTCTTGAGTTTATCTCGTAATGACATCGCATTGATAATGTCTGTTGACAGCCATGGGGGCATTGTTGGATGCTTTACTCTTTTCCGTCGTAGTGGGGCATGTTTATTTAGGACAGTCGTGAACAAGTTGTACCAAATGTCTAGGGCTTCGTTAGGATCACTAGTACTAAACACACTACTGAACTCTACTCTACCAAGATCAGAGAGGAATGCATCCTCATCAAAGTGTTTGAATGATCTATATGTTATACATGTATGATTATTCTTTTTTATTTTTTGAACTTTGGCTGACCAGGTGCAGTTTACAGGTTGATAATCACTTATGCTTAAATCATCTACAGCTGCATTAATTATTGCCTCTGGTTTGTTTGTATAGATATGATCTAAGAGTGTTTCTGATGTTGCTGTGATTCTTGTTGGATCTTCGATTAATTGTTTTAGGCCAACCAGGGTGGTCGTTGACTGCCATGCGGGTTGTGGAGTGAGTAGGTCAAAATTAAAGTCACCTAACATTAGAATGTCTGTATGTCGTTGACACAATTTGTCCATCATCTTTAGAAAGTGGTCATGCCATTCGTATGTGCTCCTGGGATTTCTATATAAAATACCGATAAGTAAAGGTGGAGTTGTTGCAGAAGGCTTTAGCTCCACCCAGATACATTCAACTTCTTTGGTTTCTAAGTCATAACGTCTGTTGGTTATTTGTTGAATATCTCGGTGGATGTAAAGCGCAACTCCAGTTTCTCCATGGCATGAGGGATCTCGCCTGATTACAGAATAGTCTGGGATTGCTATAGCTTCATCTGTAATATGAGATGCTAGTCGTGTCTCGGTCACACCGTACAAATGGTAATAATTTTGTTTGTGTAGGAACACGCACAGGTCTGATATCATATAGATAGGTAGGTAGATAGACATAGATACAGATAGATAGGTAGACAGACAGGCAGACAGACACATACATACATACATACTACATACATACAAACATACATACGTATACATGTATACATACATACATACGCATACATGTATACATACATACATACATACAGACAGACAGACAGACAAACATAAATAGATAGATAGATAGATAGATAGATAGATAGATAGACAAACTGACAGATATGCACTTGGTCCAGTTTTTTATATGATTCAGTCAGAATAAGATTACATTATGACAACATTACATCAGATCAAACTCAACAATGTATGCAATTAAAAAATCCTTGGGCTGAAGCCCTGAAGGTGAATGCACAAGTCTGGAAAGTCGCCCATCACAGTGTGGGCTCTAGCTTGGTAAGACTCACAGTAAATTTGTAAAACTGGATTAAAAGATACAAGATGTATGCTGAGATTTAAGAGACAGGTTGCGTACGCATGCCCAAAGTACTAATGAACTATGAACCTGTTTCAGGGCATATGTATGTGTGTGTGTGTGTGTGTGTGTGTGTGTGTGTGTGTTGTGTGTGTGTGTATGTGTTGTGTGTGTGTGTGTGTGTGTGTGTGTGTGTGTGTGTGTGCGTGTGCGTGTGCGTGTGTGGTGTGTGTGTGTGTGTGTGTCACTGTGTGTGTGTGTGTCACTGTGTGTGTGTGTGTGCGTGCGTGCGTGTGTGCGTGCGTGCGTGTGAGTGTGTAAATGAGTATGAGAGAAAAAACTTATAAACATGACTGTCACTCTTTGAACCCCGAGTTATTAGTTAGGTACCCTATTCCACACTCACCCTGTTCCTGTCAATGCGACTGCAAGGCGGCTGTATTTGTACGGTTCTTTCCAGAAAGCATGTTTTCTACTGCATTGTCGAGAGATTAACTGTAGTAGTAAAAGTAGGGATGGAGGTGGTGATAGTGGTGGTAGTGATGGTGGTGGTGATGGTAGTAGTAGTAGTAGTAGCTGCAGCAGCAGCAGCAGCAATAAGAGTAGGGACTTAAAATCTAGGTAGTACTAGTAGTAACAATAGTAGTAGTAATAGTAGAAGTAGTAGGCTTAGTTGTAATAGTAGTAGTGGTGGTAGTAATAATAGCAGCAGCAGCAGCAATAATAATACTTAATAGGGACTAAAAATCTAGGTCTTGCACTAGTTGCAGCCATTTTATGCCCCCTTTTTTTCCCTATTAATTTTTGTACTTTTAGCTTATGTGGTTTGCTTTGCAGCTACTTTTTTTTTTTCAATTTTGACAGCTGTACTAGTGGAAATTATCTTATTGACCAAGCCTGTACAGAGACTGATTACTGGATGCAGACTGAAATCACATCTGAAAGTGCATTTTGTCAATGTGTGATCAAAACAGAGCTTTATTCCTAGACACTCTGTGCTATTTGTTACATTACTAATTATTACCAGTATCGCTAGAGACATATGTTCAGGCTAATTGTCTATATATAGCCTTGTATGGGCCTAGCTAGATCAGTCTGATCGTAAATGTAATTCTAGTATGGTACTGATACTGACTTTACAGTAAACCTTCAGAAAATGCATGAAATAAAATAAAGTAAATTAAAAGAAATGAAAAGAAAATGAAATGAAACAGAGGTATGACAAAATAATAAATAAATAAATAAATATATAAATAAAATATAGAAATAAAATAAATTAAAGTAAAGGCTTGACACTAACAGTCACACTCACTCAGTCACTGTGACAGTGAGTGTGAACGTTTCAGAAGTCATACAAGTTGAGTCTCGATGTCACCATCATTCACTGAAATCATAATCATAATCATACTGCCCTTCTAAAGGCTTCCTCTCTGTCAGTCACATTCAGTGACCTCAATCACTGAATCAGAGTCGATGAATCGTCATGTCGATTCTGTCACTTAAAGGGAGTCTGAAACACAGTTTTAAAAAAAATTAAAGCGAGTTGAAACTTCTCAAAAAGGTGTCGTGCTAGGGGAAAAAATAGTATACCCGAAAGAGTCTTGTAGCCAGCCCATTGCGGCCAAATCTGCCAGCGAAATTGATGGTTTGCATCGTTGACAGTTGGTTTTTGAGGTCTCTGCCAACCGATAAAGGGACGTAACTCACAAAGCCTACCATGTATATGATTACCGACATCTTGACAAATAAGATACAGATGGTCGTAATTAAGATTCTGGCTCCTTCAAAGGGATAAAATCAGGTTAAAAAAAACAAAAACAAAAACGGTATCAAACAGAGACAGTAGCAACTCCCATGATTGCCACATTTCATTTCACAGGCTGGCTGGTTCTTTCTATGGAACTGTGAACTCGAGATGTCATGTATCGAGTCCAGTCCCACTGTGAACACGAAGCTTGCTTGTTCACTGCCCTTCTTTGTGCTCAAATCATTCTGGTAGTGTTGGTATTTCATAAGTTCCATTCCTCTCCATATAACAAGACTTTGTCGGTGCACAAGGCTAGGGTTTGCACACAAGAAGAAGGGGTCTGCAGCGTACTCCAGACCTCCATCATTTGGAAGTAAAGAAGAGGGAATGGAATGGAATCTTTATTTAATGTCTGTTCACAATAGTGATTTTAGACACACATACACACACATACACACACACACACACACACACACACACACACACACACACACACACACACACACACACACATACACACACACACACACACACACACACACACACACACACACACACACGCACGCACGCACACACACACACACACACACACACACATAGGGGAAAAAAGGGTGGGGGACGGGGATGGAATGTAAGAAGGGGAACAATAACAATTAAGAATTCAGAACATTAAGTTAAGTGTCAATCAATAACAGACAACAATTAATTAACTCTTCATAACAATCTGCCAACAGGGGATCTGAGAATCAGCTGAACTACCGAAATAATATCATTATTTTTGTTGTAAAGTATATCTCTAGAGTCAGTACATGAAAAATCGAGATTGTTATTTCTATATGTCGTAAGTAAAATAGGACATTCAAAGAGCAGATGGTCGACAGATAATTCTTTTGAACAAATACATACATTCTGTGTATATTTTGTTTTCCAAGAGTTAAGCCTTAGTTTGTATATCAAGGACGCTACCTGTCTGGGGCAGTTAGGTATCAGGCTTTGGGTATTGGAAAAATTTATATACAGTGAACATTCTAACACAGAACCAAGTTCATGAACTGACAGTCGTATGTTATGGAAAGTTACGGTATTTGCATTATTGGATGCACCGTCTTTTGCTAATTTGTCCGAAACTTCATTCCAATAAAGTCCACAATGTGACGGAACCCAGCAAAAATGTATACCAACACCACTGGATGAAATACAATGTATCAAATGTTTGATCTCACATATAATGTCATTTCGTTTTACATTTTCTGTTTGTTTTAAGCTACGTAACACTGATTTAGAATCAACACACAATAGTATATTGCAGATATCGTATGAGAAGCTAATAATATAGTTAAGAGCCATCAATATTGCGTATAATTCTGATGTAAAAATAGAGAAGCCTTTACCTATGTAAAAAGATTTTTGTACCTTTAAGGCAGGAATGACGAATCCAGCTCCGCTATCAGCTGTATCTAAAACAGACCCGTCTGTGAAAATTTTTAGGTGATTAGGATATGTGGTTAAATGAGATTTGACTTCTGATACTAGAATATTTATTTCTTCTGTTTTATTGAGATTTATGTAGTCTATGTCAAAGTTAGCTTTTTCAAGTTCCCAGGAAGGTATGGATGGAATAAGAGGCATTACTGGAATGTCATTTACATCAATATTGTTTTCGCTCAGGAGGACTTCTGCAAAATTTCGTATAGGTTGAAGAGAATGCACCTTTCGAGCTTTCTGAGGATAGTCAGTTTCCGAGGTGTATAGTAATTCATCCTTAAAGAAGTGGGCAATGGGGTGAAGGATAAGGAGGAAGAGTGTCTGTCAGTCCAGTTGCCACAGCAGCATAGGCATGGATAGATGTTACTTTGGTGGTGGTGGTGGTGGTGGTTGGTTGGTTGGTTGGTTGGTTGGTTGGTTGGTTGGTTGGTTGGTTGGTCGGTTGGTCGGCTGGTTGGTTGGTTGGTTGGTTGGTTGGTTGGTTGGTTGGTTGGTTGGTTGGTTGGTTGGTTGGTTGGTTGGTTGGTTGGTTGGTTGGTTGGTTGGTTAAGTTATGTTGCTGGATTTTAGCCAGAATTCAGAACTCAGAACAAAATTCAGAACTTAGAACACCTTTACATGCCATTTGAACGCTAAGATACGGCTTTAAGACACAGACTGGCTGTAAACAGCTGTTCAACACACGATCATAATGAGACAGCCAAAAGATTACTGATTTAGTGCCCGTTATACCATTGAGGGCAGCACGGAGGTTCTCCGCATGACCCCTAGTACGTTCCTAGGCCTTTGGGTTTTCTTTCTGTTGTTTGTCGCCTGGTATTTTGAGGTCTTCCTGTCTCGCTTAGTCTTCCTTGTAGTGTCCACTGAAGGGCTGTCTGGGTGATGGCAGCCCGCTAGTGTCACTTCGTATTGATAATTATGTGCCCCACCAGTCCATTTCCACTGAATTGTTGTTGTTGTTGTTTTGTTTTGTTTTTGTTTGTTGTTGTTGGAGTTGTTTGTTTGTTTTTGTTTGTTTGTTTTGTTGTTGTTGTTGTTTTACGATATTGCCCATGTTCTCTTGACTCCACTGGTCTAGAGGCCTACTTATTCTACCCTAAGATAGGTAACTGCATCCTGTTTTGTAAAAAAAAAAAAAAAAAAAAAAACCTCACCTACAATGATTTACTCAGCATAAGTAAATTGAAAAACAACAACAGCTGCAGCAACAACGACCACAACAACAACAACAAAACAACAACAACAACTCTAAAATCAATGAAAACAACAACTATAAAAACAGGTCTAGGTTTGTTTTTCAAGAAGTTCTTCTTGTCTCCAATATATGTTATGTCAGTCATTCAGGTGAGGTTACTATACGCGTAGAATGAGGTAGAAACTGGAATGTCCACAGTATAATCCGCCGAGACATATTCTATGTCCATATATGTGTGCAGATCTGACAGTGCATAACCTCCTTAGTATGTATACGCATGCAGAATATCAATATGCACTTTAAAAATCCTGTAAGTTATGTCAGTAGCTAGGTTATGGAAACAGTAAAACACCCAGCATGCACGCCCACCAAAGATACAGACTGTACAACAACATAGTGGAGTGTGGTCAGCTCACCTAACAGCTTGAGTTCTCTGTGCTTCACTAAATGTCTGATTATGTGTAATTTGCAATGAGACTTACTGAGTTTGAAGAATGCTACTATATAAGAGATCTTAGGCCAAAGCTTTGAAGAACCACCATCTCTACACATCGGAGACTACGACCTCAATACTGTCCACCAATTTCAGTACTTGGGGTCCACCATAAGTGACAACCTCTCTCTGGACGCTGAAATCGGAGCCAGAATTGCAAAGGCCTCATCTGTTATGGCTAAACTGAACAAGCCGGTCTGGTCCAACAGCAGTCTCACTGCGAACACCAAAATGCAGGTGTACAGAGCATGTGTGTTGAGCACACTTCTCTACTCAAGTGAAGCCTGGACCACATATGCCAGCCAAGAAAAGAGGCTCAACATTTTCCATCTCCGCTACTTGCGACGCATCCTCGGCATCCAATGGCAAGACAAGGTGACCAACACAGAGGTCCTCCGTCGTGCGGGCCTACAGACCATCTTTGCCCTTCTAAGCCAACGCCGACTACGCTGGCTCGGCCATGTGCGTCGAATGGAGGATGGACGCATACCAAAAAGACGTTCTCTACGGCGAACTGGCAAACCGGAAGCGAACTCCAGGACGCCCACAGCTATGCTTTGTAGACGCATGCAAAAGGGACCTTAGAAGCTCAGGGATCGACCCAGGCTCTTGGGAAACTCTGGCGGAAGACAGGGCAGCGTGGCGGACAGCCGTTCAGCAAGGCGTTGTGAATGCGGAGAGGAGGAGAGCAGAAAGCGCAGATGAAAAAAGGGCTCTTCGCAAGCAACGTTCCAGAAACCAGACAATAGCGACTCAGTTCGTATGTGGCAGATGTGACAGAGATTGCCACTCAAGAATTGGCCTGCACAGCCACAGCAGAAAGTGCACGTCATGACCACAACGCCTCCTGGTGCAGACTATCATCTCCCGAGATGTAAAGAGGACGACGACGACGACTATATAAGAACGATTTACAAAAATAAAGCAAAAAAACCCATCTGAACGAATGACATGTTGTTGTTGTTGTTGTTGTTGTTGTTGTTGTTGTCATTGTTGTTGTTGTTGTTGTTGTCGTCATTGTTGCTGTTGCTGTTGCTGTTGCTGTTGTTGTTGCTGTTGTTGTTGTTGTTGTTGTTGTTGTTGTTGTTGTTGTTGTTGTTGTTGTTGTTGTTGTTGTTGTCGTCGTTGTTGTTGTTGTCATTGTTGTTGTCGTTGTTGTCGTTGTTGTCGTTGTTTTTGTTGTTGTTGTTGTTGTTGTTGTTGTTGTTGTTGTTGTTGTTGTTGTTATTATTATTATTGTTGTTTAATGCCCAGCCGACTGCGTAGAGCCATTCAGGGCTATAACCGCTTCAAAACATACAAAACTTCAACAGGAAAAAAAAAATGAGAAGAAAATTAAGTACGCATATCAATGCATTCGCGCACATAATCTAAGGACATGCCCCCGGCGCTGACCACTCCGTCCAATTTATCGCACAGGGGAGATTTTAAAAAACATGCCTGAATACAAATATAAGCATACATAAGGACACCAAAACATGTACAAAAACAGGCATAAATTACCTAAAATTGCTTCCGCATATCTCACCTCCCTAGAGCCAAAAATGCACTTAATACATGTACCCAATTATCAATCCTAAGAAAAAGTACATAAGACTTTATCAAACACAAACAGGTGAATGGACCATTAAGGCAGAAAATGATAGGTAGAAATGACCAAAAACAAAGCAACAAGGCAGAAACAAAGAGAGTAACAGAAAAGAGGAAATTTCTAGCACAGAATTTCCAGAACGTGGGGGTACTATTTATACTGTAAGAGCCCCCGGCAGCCCCACGGGGGAGAAGGCCACGTCAATAGGTCTCTGAGTTTATAGAATAAACAACGATAGAGAAAAGGAGCATGAGAGAGACGCATTATAACCAATACATGAAAACTATATCTCCGTCTTCCACCCTATTCTGTGGCAAGAAACTGGGCGCGGAATGTAATCACAAGGGATTACTGTGGCACAACTGATTCATAAACACTGTACTCAGTTACTAAAATACCACTGAGAGTCCTGGCAACGCCTTCAAAATATGCAAATCTCACTCGTGGCCAGGGTATAGAATAAAACAGGGACAACGAGGCCTGAATTCTAAACCGAACGCTTCAGTGAACTTGACACTTGTACGGAAACTACTAAAGGGGAAAAAAAAGAACACCAACAGCTAGAGAGAGAGAGAGAGAGATAGAGAGAGAGAGAGAGAGAGAGAGAGAGAGAGAGAGAGAGAAGAGAGAGAAAGAGACAGACAGACAGACAGACATGCAGGCAGACAGGCAGGCAGAGACAGAGAGTGTGACACACAGAGAGCGACAGAGAGAGAGAGCGACAGATAGAGACAGACAGACAGACAGAGAGACGGAGAGAGACGGGCAGACAGACAGGCAGATACAGATACAGAGAGAGAGAGAGAGGGAGAGAGAAACAGACAGACAGACAGAGGGAGCGAGAGAGACAGACGACAGACAGACACAGAGAGAGACAGAGACAGACAGACAGACAGACAGACAGAGACAGACAGACAGAGACAGACAGAGAGAGAAGCAGAGAGACAGGGAGAGAGACAGACAGACAGAGAGAAAGAAAGAAAGAGAGAGAGAGAGAGAGAGGAGTATCGATACACTTACGGGAGGTAATCTTCCCAAGCAAAGCAGTTTGAATTTCATGGAGAGAACCTGCTGTGACAAGCGATACTGGTAAAAGGGTATAAGTTCATCATCACAAAAGTGAAAGGATTAGCCTATAAAGACAGACATATGAGCAGGCCAGTTTGTATGGGATGTGCTGGAACTGACATCAGGTGGGCCACAAAACATTGGGTCCGGATCCGTAGTTCTACTAAATCATGTAAATGAGCGATACAACTTGCCAAATGGGAAAACACACACACACACACACACACACACACACACACACACACACATACACACACACACACACACACACACACACACACACACACACACACACACACACACAGCACAACACAACACAACACACACACACACACACACACACACAAACACAACACACAACACAACACCACACACACACACACACACATACACACACACACATCACACACACACACACACACACACACACACACACACACACACACACACACCATAAAACACAACACAAAACACAACACACACACACACACACAAACAACACAACACAATACAACACACACACACACACAACACACACACACACACACAACACAACACAACACAACACAACACAACACACACACACAACACAACACATACACACACACACACAACACACACACCACACAACACACAACACACACACACACACACACACACACACACAAAATGTGTGTGTATATATATATGTAAGTGTATGTATATATGTACGTTTTCTTGTTTAACGCTATTTTCCAAACTCATTTGGGCAAACTGCAAACTACGTAGAATCAGAACCAGAAAAATACGAAAATAGAATTAGAACACGTATTTAATACAACCAGACAAGACAGGCAGCTAAATTCGGTCAACTGGCCTTTGTCAAGCGTAAAGGTAAGATCACACACGAACAAACACCAAATACAAAAATTAGGAGAAAAAGACTAAAAACTTCCCTGCTGCTTCGTCCGTTTGTGACCATACGTTACGTTCTCCAAATGTTTGTGTTTGGTGTTTGTTCGTGTGCGATCTTACGTTTACGCATGACAAAGACCAGTTGGCCGAAAAATTCTGCCTGTCTTGTCTGGTTGTATTAAATACGCGTTCTGGGTCTATTTTCGTGTTGTTGTTGTTGTTGTTGTTGTTGTTGTTGTTGTTTTCTGGTTCCTGTTTGCTTGGACGGGAACAGTCGCACTTGTCTTGGATTACATATAATCAGCTTTTTTTTTTGTATGGTTGGTTTAATTTTTTGTTTTAAAGAGCATGAAGTACTCGAGTTGTCAGGCGAGCTGATCATATTCCACGACCTCGTTGGAGTTGGCATCTTTGGTGGGCCTATATGTTGGGTGTTTATATGTTCCGAAAAGACTCCAGACACTGATATGACTACCAGGATCTTTGACGTAGCTATACAATATTCTACCTGCATACACACACACAAAGGCTGGGCCCCAGTAACTCAGTTGATTTGAGCGTTGGATTCACATGCTAATGGTTGTGGGTTCGAATCCTGGGGGTGCGCTACATTAAAACTGGCCTTCTCACTGTCCCATCTTAACATCAATGTTGTTCTGGTGGTATTAGTGTAGGATTAGATATGTCCCCCCCTTCCCCCACTTCCCTGGAATGGTTATCCCCGTCGGCCATGTCCCTTGAGGTGGGTGTTGATGTAAAAATTGAACCAATCAATCAGTCAAGCACACAAAGGGCGTAATAAGCGGTAGCACAGCAGGTCTGCACATATGTTGACCTTGGAGATCGCAAAGTTCTCCACCCTTAACTCACCAGTCAGAGGTATATCATCATCATCATCATCATCGTCGTCATCATCATCATCACCATCATCATCTTCTTCTTCGTCATCACCATCATCATCATCTTCTTCTTCTTCATCGTCAACATCATCGTCGTCGTCCTCGTCGTCGTTCTCATCGTCGTCATCATCACCATCATCGTCGTCGTCATCATCATTATTAGTATTATCATCATCATCGTCGTCGTCGTTATCATCATCATCATCGTCCTCGTCGTCGTCATCGTCGTTGTTATCATCATCATCATTATCATCATCAATCATCGTCGTCGTCGTCGTCATTGTCGTTGTTATCATCATCATCATTGTCATCATCATCGTCGTCGTCGTCGTCGTCATCATCATCATTAGTATTATCATCATCATCGTCGTCGTCGTCATCATCATCATCATCATCATCATCACGTGCTTTGCCTCATGGCGATTATGGCCGTCCATACGAATCCATCCTTTATTGCTGTAAGTATATCTCCCACCCCTTCTGTCTTCATCCACTCTGCAAGTCCGTTCAACATTTTCTGCCTGGGTCTACCTGGTGCTCTTTTTCCCCTCCAGCTTTCCTGTTGTGACTAGATGCTCTAATTTCTCTTGCCTCATAAAATGTCCTATGAAATTGATTGTCTTTTCCTAATCTTCTTAATTAATGTTCTTTTTGCGTTTGCCTCTTTCAAGACCGATTCGTTTGTTTTCTTTGCTGTCCATGGAACTATTAACTTTCTTCTTAGAATGCACATTTCAGCTGCCTCAATCTTGTTCTGATTTTGCGTGTTGACTGTCCATGCTTCGCATCTGTATAACAGGTATCTAGGCAAATTCAACCCAGGACATTCTGACCGGAAATTCAAGGTTTACCCACTTGAATGCTGCGCCTGTGTGAAAAAAAAATCCTAAAATTAAAAAGTATAGGGTTTAGATATTATTCAAGAGGGATTCATCACACTTGGACAGTAGAGGGAGGGAGGAGGGAGAGAGAAAGGGAGAGGGAGGGAGAGAGACAGACAGAGGGAGACACAGAGAAGAGGGAGAGACAGAGACACATAGATAGACAGAGAGACAGAGAGACAGACAGAGACAGAGACAGAGAGAGACAGAGAGAGAGAGAGAGACAGAGAGAGAGAGAGATGCACTGTGAGGAATCGTGTTACGGTGGCAACAACATTGACCTAATTTCTCTCACCAGAGTGAGAAAGCGTGTCGGGTGAGAAATCGTGTCGTAACAACCCCCGCTGTCCTTCACGGAGCAAAACAACTGTCCTCAATTAAAACTGTTCTCACCGAACAGCGATGATCAACCAGTTGGCGTGGTGTAGTGGCTTGCTGTTGTTATTGTTATTTAAAGCCCAGCCGACTGCGTAGAGCCATATCAGGGATATAACCAGTTCAAAACATACACAATACTTCAACAGTAAAAAATGAAAAGAAAATTAAGTACATATATCAATACATTCGCGCACATAATCTAAGGACATGCCCCCGGCGTTGACCACACCATCCAATTCATCGCACATGGGGATTTAAAAATCACATCTGAATACAAATTTAAGCATACCTAAGGACATCAAAACATATATAAAAACGGGCATGAATTACCTAAAATTGCTTCCGCATATCTCACCTCCCTAGAGCCAAAAATGCACTTAATACATGTACCCAATTATCAATGCTAAGAAAAAGTACGTAAGACTTTATCGAACACATACAGGTGAACAGACAAGCAAGGCAGAAAATGATGGGTAGAAATGACAGAAAGCAAAAGGAACAAGACAGAAACAAAGAGAGTGACAGAAAAAGAGGAAATTTCAAGCATAGAATTTCCAGAAGGTGGGGATGCTATTTATACTGAAAGAGCCACCGGCATCCCCACGGGGGAGGTGTAGTGGCTAGCGCAACGGACTGCCGACTGGAATGTTGTGTATTCGAATCCCTATCAGTCTCTTGAAAATCATTGCGGGATTTTTCGGGTCCAACCGGCTCCTACCAAGAATTGATCGTGCTATGGGTTCACTGGGAAGACAGGGACCACACAGTCGAGTCTCATCCATTTCACTGGAGGTGTTGCTTAAATCTGATCAACTCCGCAGGTGTCTGTGTCTTTCAGGCCCGGTTGACGCCAGAATATCTTATGATTGCAAGTGTAGAGTTCAGCCCTGTTCTGCAGTATCAATCCTACATGGAACTCCATAGCATTATGATTATCATCTTCTTCGTCGTAATCACTATTGCATCGTAAGAACTGTGCCAGCTTCAGTGGCCATTAAGGTGGCGTAGAAAATGAGACCACAAAAAACACCCTCAGATGAGCACAAAGAAATTTCCCAAGTGCAATGATCCTTTTTATTTCCCAGGTGCAATGATCCCTTTGATTTCCCAGGTTCAATGATCCTTTTAATTTCCCAAGTGCAATGATCCTTTTAATTTCCAAAGTGCAATGATCCTTTTAATTTCCAAAGTGCAATGATCCTTTTAACTTCCAAAGTGCAATGATCCTTTTAATTTCCAAAGTGCAATGATCCTTTTAACTTCCCAAGTGCAATGATCCTTTTAACTTCCAAACTGCAATGATCCTTTTAATTTCCAAAGTGCAATGATCCTTTTAATTTCCCAGGTGCAATGATCCTTTTAATTTCCCAGGTGCAATGATCCTTTTAATTTCCCAGGTTCAATGATCCTTTTAATTTCCCAGGTGCAATGATCCTTTTAATTTCCCAAGTGCAATGATCCTTTTAACTTCCAAAGTGCAATGATCCTTTTAATTTCCCAAGTGCAATGATCCTTTTAATTTCCAAAGTGCAATGATCCTTTTAATTTCCAAAGTGCAATGATCCTTTTAATTTCCCAGGTGCAATGATCCTTTTAATTTCCAACATGCAATGATCCTTTTAATTTCCCAAGTGCAATGATCCTTTTAACTTCCAAAGTGCAATGATCCTTTTCTAAAAAATAAAACGATGAATTTCAAATCCTGCAAACAACGTGACCCCCCCCCCCCTCCTCCTTCACGTGAAGAAGCGGAAAGAACAGGAAGCAACACGTGACCACAGCCACTCTCTAGCTGGTGTCCCCTGTACAGAGATGGGTCACCTCATCAAACAGTCCACAGTGAACTGGCCCACTTCTGACTGGGTACACCTCACCGACATGTGTGCACGTGAAGGAATGACACTAGAACCCCACCCCTACCCCCACCCCCTCATGACGATAAACACTTCATGGTTTTCCCCCACGTGATGACGCCGTGACCCTGACAACCTTTGACCCCAAAGTGGCCTCGTCTCCCTCCAAGCAAAGTTACAGGACACGATAGCAAAGCAGATCTTAAGGCGTCGAAAAGTATGCGTAACAGCAAAAAGTTTCTTAAAGGGGAGGAACTCGGTTTGTTTACGATCGTTCACTTTCTGAGTCTACATAGCGCTAAGCTAGTCTTACCTAAGTTTGCTCAAGCCCCAAAGCAAACTTTTTTTTTCCTTTTTTCTTTTTTTTTTTTTTTTTTTTTTTTTTGGTCTCATTTTCTACGCCACTTTAATGGCCACAGAAGCTGAAACAGTTTTTATTATGCGATGATGATGACGTCGATGTGGATGATAATCATGATGCCATAGAGTTCCATCTAGGATTGAGACTGCGTGACAGGATTGTACCTCTACGCTTACTATCATAATATATCCTGGCGCCAACCAGGCTCGAGAGATACAGACACCTGCGGTATTGGTCAGAAGATTTGAGCAACATCCTCAATGACGCATCCGCGAAGTGGATGAGACTCGACTGTGTGGTCCCAGTCTTCCCAATGAGCCCATAGCACGCCCAACTCTGGGTAGGAAGCCGGTTAGAGCCGAAAAATCCCACAACGATTTTTGAAGGTACTGATGGGGATTCGAACCCACAACCTTCCAGTCAGTAGTCCGTTGCGTTTACCACTACACCACGGCGACTGGTAGCCCAAAGCAAACTTACCTAAGTTCACAGTCTAAGGTCGGCTGTGCAATCGTCAGAGAAGTTTTGCAAGGGCTGGAAGACAAAGGACTGAGTGAAAAGTATTGTACGTGAAGTGACCACACAGTTTGACTACAAAACTATCAACTGCATTTCTGTTCAACTTCACACTGAAAGATCGTAGTTTCTTTGACAAGATCTGACGTCTCGATTTCAGCCCCAGCCCACAACATTAATCACTGGCCTGTTGGCTGCCTTTCACTCGTGCACCCTTTGTACCAGCTGCAAAAACAACCCTTTGACTCATGCACGCACGCACGCACGCACGCACACACGCACGCACACACGCACACACACACCCTCCCACAGAGACATACACTCACCCATACACACACACACACACACACACACACACACACACACACACACACACACACACACACACACACACAAAGACAAACCGCACCACAACTGAACCTAGAAATGCCACAAGAATCAGTTTATGCAAGTTTATAGAGAGTTGTGAAAGAGATACGTTTTGAGGTATTTTTTGAAAGTATGCGGATACTTGCTGTCTCTTAAGACACTGAGAAAGAAAAGAGAAGGATTTCTATTACTCGGTACTTACAGACAACCAATGTCCTTGGAAACCTGAGAACTTAAGAAAAAAATTGTTGGGCGGGAAACGTCCTGTCATGCTGATGGGTGTTTCGAATTTAGACACTGAAAGCAGAGTGTGACAATCTTACACTTAATTTGTGTTTTGACAAGAGGCCAGTGTAGTTTTCACAAGTGCTGTTGTACTGCACTGTTTGCTGCCCCTTAGGACACATCAGACTGCACTGTTCAACATTCGTTGGAGTCTGGATAGCTGAGAGAGAGAGTTACGTTAGTCTATTCTATGCAGAATGGATATATATACGCAACATATAATTATACATATATACACACACATATATACATATGCAATATATCTTGATAGATAGATATATATAGATATAGATACATACATACATACATACGTACATACATACATACGTACATACATACATACATACATACATATATACATACATACATACATACATACATACATACATACATACATACATACATACATACATATATGTACAACTTGTCTGTGGCGTCAATAAAAAGAAATGGGCGGATTTTGCATGTTCTGCGTAGTTTGAGATGCACAATTTTGCTCAGATACAAACAAACAAATAACAACAGTAGCAACAACAAATAATTAAAGCAGAAACTAAAGCAAAAAAGAAAGACAAAACAAAAACACCATGGTTCTTTGCAGACTGGCTGAAAGTTATCATACTGTTTGAGATAACCGTAGAATTTGAGAATATTTTGTTCTTAGATTTTATGTTGTACCTATGTATGTGAGTTCTGGTTTTTCTTCATTCGTATTCAGTTTGCTTGCTTTATACAGGCAGCTATGTTTTCAATGGCTCTTTTAATTTCTCTAGCGGTGCTTGAACTGTCTCTCGGGAAAAGAAAAATTCAAGGTCGCTTTCTGTCAATCCTCCGGCATTGTGAACCATAAAAGAGGACGGACAGGACACAGCTCTGATGAAGTCACAGCTTGGGGTCGACACTGTCTTTGAGGGAGGTGGGAGGGGAACATCCATACGTTGTTCACTATGTTGACGGTGTCCCTGACTTTGA
>JAPXFY010003927.1:15000-19796 GCA_030674185.1 Monoplex corrugatus | reverse complement strand
AAGGCGACGCCAAGGAAACGAGCCGAGTCGAACAGCTGAGCCGTAGGCCTGTGGCGTGGCAGTTACCATCGATCCTGCCGGAAGTTGCTGTTGTAGAAGCGCCCACTAGCCGCACCTGCCTCGGACGCTCGTCACGTTACCGCAGCACCGACACGTACACCTCATCGTAGAGCGTGGACCAACACGGACAGGAACGACGACTGGTGCAGGACACTGGTGATCTTCTTCCCTCACCCTGGCGAAACTATGGAAACAACTTCCCCTACTGACCCGTAGGTATATAAACAGCTATTGGTAAACACAGCAGCAAAACTCATTCACTTGCCAAGACATATCGAATGAGCCAAGATACCAATAACTAACCCGACAACACAAACCACACATCAACTGCAGCGTCGATTCACTCCTGGTTACATGCCTGACAAAGACACAGACACTGTAGACTTCCATATAACAACGTCGAACTAAAATTCGAATGACTGTCGTCGACGCCCAACCGCATACCGACTGTAGCAGAGGGGAACAGACATCAGTTCACACCTGGTTTCATATCCACCAAACATAGACACTCTAGGCTTACACAGAACAACGTCGAACTACGATTTCGAATGACTGTCCTCGACACCCAAACCGCATACCGACTGTAGCAGAGGGAAACAGACGTCGATTCACTCTTGGTTACATATCAAACAACATAGACCTCTTCCCACTTCTAGGACATAAATCCATCTACAAGTGGAGCCTCTGACCAGAAACTGGCCTTATCCACCCCAAATGCAAACCGTCCGTAGCAGAGGGGCACCAAACACAACTGACCCCAAAAATCTTCCACTTCTAGGACACAAAGTCCATCTACAAGTAAAGCTGCTGACCAGAAACTGGCCTTATCCACCCCAAATGCAAACCGTCCGTAGCAGAGGGGCACCAAAAACTGACTGACCCTAACACCCCCAAACTATTTATTTCGTAAGCCAACAAACAAGCTCTCAGAGCCCTGTTCACAGAAACCAGCACCAAAAACATACAAAATTTACACACACCAGACCCACGTACACCATAACTTAGGTCATAAACATGGGTTGGGCGGAAACATCGATTCACAGCCAAGGTACAAAAATCACATAAAAACATACACACAGGCACAGGTAAACTGTAACTGGACAGGTGAGTTATGACCCAGTTGGCCAAGACTCCACACACACACTGACCCAACCAAACACCCCTGTCCCCCAAATAAGAAAGGGAAAAAAGAAAAAGAAGAGAAAAAAAATGAACAAAACTGCCGTGACAACAGACAGAGAGAGAGAAAGAGACACAGAGAGAGAGAGGCACAGAAAGAGAGATACACAGAGTGACAGAGAGTGTGCAGAGTAAACAAGTGGAGAGCTTAGTGACAACCGCAGGTAAAACTGATATACTTAAACTGCTTTGTTTCTTCTGACGGCTCTTTCGTTTTGGTTTGGTTTTTCTACACTGTCCCACTTAACTTACTTCTCCAATCACAGTACACTGTTCACAATACAAATGAATAACAATACGTACATATCCCTACAATGGCCAGGCCAGTAGTTTGGAAATTTCTTAGTTCTTTAGCGTAAAGATGAAATACAAAACAAGAATCTGAGAAGCGTATTTAATACAATCAGATAGTTGTTTGTATTAAATGCGAGTTCTGATTCTTTTTTCGTGTTTTTTTTTCTGGTTCCTGTAAAGATGAAACAGTTACAATCACAAGTCATTCTAGGTGACATCAATGTCCACTATGACAACACTCACCGTTATGACACAAGACATATCATCAACTCTCTGTCCAATCACAATATGACTCAACGTATTTCTGAACCAACCCATCAAAAAGGTCACATTCTTGACTGGATCATTTCTCGTGATCACCACAATTCAGCTACTGACAACTGCTTAGTTCTTTCTACCCGTCTAACTTCAGCCCTTCCATCTGACCACTCTGCAATTCTCTGTTCTCTTGACATTTCTCCTCCTTCCCATACCACGCGCACAGTGACTCGACACAATCTCAAATCTATCCACCTCTCCACATTTTCATCTGATGCCTCCTGTCTCCTTTCTGAAAAGTCACATAACCTTGCCGATGAATTCTATATTACTCTCCACCATCTTCTTGACACTCATGCTCCAGCCACAACCCGTCTTTTACCTGACCGCCCCCCTACCCCCTGGCTCACTCATGAGATTGCCTGTGCAAAACGTGCCCGCTGCAGCGCAGAGCGCCGCTGGCGCAAATCCAAACTCACTGTACACAGGCAACTTTTCCAAACCTTTAAAACAAAAGTATCCACCCTCATTGCATCTGCAAAAACAAGCTATTTCCAAACCAAAATCCTGAATGCCTCTTCTTCAAAAGAACTCTTTACAACCATGAATCATCTCCTTGGCACACGAAAAGATTTACCTCTCCCAACAAAACACACAAATGAAGAACTCCCATCTGTATTCTCCAAGTATTTCACCACCAAAATACAAACTCTTCGTGACAGGCTTGACAGGACACCCTGTCAACCATGCCCACCTGACCCTTCGTTCTCTGGCACACCTCTTACTACTTTTACCCCAGTCTCACAAGAAGAAATTCTCAACACAATCAGATCCATGTCGTTCAAAACCTGCGAACTGGATCCTCTTCCAAGTTCTCCCTACTCTGACTCTCTCCCTTCTCTGACTGTCTCCCTACTCTCCTCCCATTCATCACTGACATCATCAACACTTCTCTTCAAACTGGAACTGTCCCAGATTCTTTCAAGTCTGCTATTGTTCACCGTCTCCTCAAGAAATACAATTTAGACCCAAATGAACTGAAAAATTACCGGCCTGTCTCTAATCTCTCTTTCTTGTCAAAACTCATCGAAAAAGTTGTCCTCAACCAGCTGAACTCTCATCTGTCTGCCAACAATCTCCTCAGTCCTTTCCAGTCAGCCTACCGCCAGTGCCATAGCACTGAAACTGCCCTGCTACACATTCTCAACAATCTCCTCCTTGCAACTGATACTGGCAAAGTGTCTCTCCTCACACTCATTGATCTGTCTGCAGCGTTTGATTCCATTCATCATGGTATTTTCCTTTCTAGACTTCATCATACTTTTGGCATCTCTGACATTGCTCTCTCCTGGTTCACTTCATATCTATCAAACAGAAAACAAACTGTTCTCATTAATGGCACTTACTCTCAACCTGCATACCTGACCTGTGGTGTTCCATAAGGATCTGTCCTTGGCCCTGTTCTTTTCATTCTTTACACCTCCCCCCTGTCCACCATCATCAACTCCCACTCTATAAAACACCACTTCTATGCTGATGACACCCAACTTCAAGACAGTGACTCACCTGACAATATACAGCGCCTCTTGACTCGCACCACTGAGTGTTACTCGGACATTAAGAACTGGATGACACACAATAGACTTCAGCTTAATGACGACAAGACAGAAGCTATCCTCATTGGCACCCGTCAGAAACTTTCTCAGCTGCCTCCTCTTTCTCTCCCATTATGTAACACATCAGTCCCAATTTCTGATTCAGCTAAAAACCTTGGTGTCTGCATTGACTCTATCCTCTCCATGAACAACTTTGTTTCTCAAACTGCCAGATCTTGCTACTATCACCTCCATCGTATAAGCCAGATCAGGAAGTATCTCTCTGTCGAAACAACTGCAAAACTCGTTCTCTCCTTCATAATGTCTCGAATTGACTATTGCAATTCACTCCTGTCTGGTCTTCCTGCCTCCACCATTCACATTCTACAGCGCATTCAAAACAATGCTGCACGCCTTGTACTCAAAAAGAAAAAAGCTGACCACATATCTCCTCTCCTGGCACAACTTCACTGGCTCCCTGTATCAAAGCGCATACAGTACAAACTAGACACCATGTGCTACAAAAGCCTCAATAACGCAGCCCCAGATTACCTGTCAAGCCTACTTGAGATCTATCTTCCCTCACGTACCCTCCGCTCTGCCTCCGGTCCTCTGACTTTTCGCTTTCCACGCACTAAGCTCAATACCTATGGTCCACGAGCCTTGTCTGTTTCTGGTCCACTCTCCTGGAACAAACTTCTTCTTTCAGTCCGTCAGCAACCTACTTTTGTCTCCTTCAAGTCCGCTCTCAAAACTCACCTTTTCTCCTCTGCATAAAATCCTGACCTCACTCAATCCCCTCTGCAGCCTGTCTCCACTCGGAGGGGAATCACATTGTAATATATAATTGTATATAATATGCTCTCTATAATTTTCCATTGCTTTTATTCTTTCTCCCCATTTATAGCCGTGTGCGTGTGTGTGTGTGTGTGTGTGTGTGTTGTGTGTGTGTGTGTGTGTGTGTGTGTGTGTGTGGTGAGTGTGTGTGTGTGCGTGCGTGCGTGCGTGCGTGTGTGTGCGTGCCTGCGTGTGTGTCTGTTTCAGCGCTTAGATTTGATTTTATCAAGATTTTGCGCTATATAAATAAAATATTGTATTGTATTGTAAGTAATGCACACTAGGACACAAAACGTGAACAGACAATTCAACTAGGACATAACAAACCATAAAACCAAACCCTAGTACCAAGAAAATCAAAGCAGTGAAACTCTACCAGAAAAGCATACAACTTTAACGAGGCTCTAGTTTTAAAACAAATGATCCAAACCATGATAGTTGCCAAGGTAATGCATGCACACTCGCTCTACCACAACTGTATAATAGAGACAAGGAGGAGGTGGAAGAGGAGAAGGAGGAGGAGGAGAGAGAGAGAGAGCGAGCGAGCGGTGTGGGGACACAGCGAGAGATAGA
>JAPXFY010003927.1:0-10000 GCA_030674185.1 Monoplex corrugatus | reverse complement strand
CTGAAAGAGAGATGGGAGTGAAAGAGAAAGAGAGACAGAGACACACCGAGAGGAAGAAAAGGAAGAAGAATGCGAAGAAGAATGCGAAGAATGCGAAGAAGAATGCGAAGAAGAATGCGAAGAATGCGAAGAAGACGGAGAAGAAGAACAAGAAGAAGAACAACAACAACAAGACGAAGAAGAAGAAGAAGAACAAGAACAAGAACAAGAACAAGAACAAGAACAAGAACAATAACAAGAAGAAATGCTGCTATAATATACAATGTAGTATAAAGAAAATTGTCAAACGTATGAAACTTAACAAAATGTCATTATTTGGGGAATAAATGGATCTCTATGGAAAGATTGCAAGAACTGTGAATATCTAACAGAGCATGGGAGCTGTTCCAGGTGACAGGCCTTAAGAGGAAAATGCACGCTGACCAAACGTTTCCGTTCTTACCTAGGAAGACGGAAAACTCGGTCATCAGATGAGGAGTGGAGCTGACGGGAAGGAGTGTACAGGTGTTAAAGATCAAAGAGGTGACAAAGGGCATTGGATTCTATCACTTTTAAACAGCCAAAAAATCGTGTATTCAATTCGGCTATGAACAGGAAGTCAGTGCAAAAGCCGAAGAAGAGGGATGACATTCGAGAGAACTTATGACGAACAGCATGCAAACGAGAAGATGACGGGGATGAACAATTGGAAAGGATTCCATTAACTGAAACAATTTGGAAGCACTCTGATAAAGTTTCAGTTTCTCAAGATAACGTCTCCGCGCTCGGAATGAATTCCATATACTCTAACGCCACAGGTGCCATGTGATGAAGATCCAGAATTATCATGGCACAAGCTTTAATTTAAGCCTGGACATAAACCCATGAGCTGGTCAGGATGCACCCTGTAAGGTTTGACTTGAACTATGATTTAGTCCTTTTCACCCACTGGACGAAGCAGCAGGGAAGTTTCAGTCTTTTTCTCCTAATTTTGTACGAGTCGTATTTGGTGTTTGTTTGTGATCTGACATTCACGCTTGACAAAGGCCAGCTTGACAAAGGCCAGCTTGACAAAGGCCAGCTTGACAAAGGCCAGCTTGACAAAGGCCAGCTTGACAAAGGCCAGCTTGACAAAGGCCAGTTGGCTGACAATGTCCGCCTGTCTTGCTTTTTGCATGAAATACGTGTTCTGATTCTTTTTTCGTGTTTTTCTGGTTCCTGTTTGCTTGAACGCGGGCAGTCACACTTGTTTTGGGTTTTGAACCATGAAAGCACACAGCCAGAAGATTTGAATCATAAAAACACAGAACCAGAAATCCTGAAAGAGGTTTTTGCAAACGAAACAAGAGAATAGAATGAGCGATGATGTCGAAGACCGCAGAGAGATCAAGAAGTGAAAGGAGAGTTACGTCATTATCTAGAGTTTTTAAATATGTTTAACAAAGCGATGTCTGTGTTGTGCCCAGAACGATAGGCAGACTGAAAATGGTAGAAAAGTGTGTTGGTCTGAAGACGTTCAAGGAGTTGAATAAATACAACATTTCTGTACTTTTGATAGGAAAGGAAGGATGGAGACAGGACGGTAATTGCCTATATTTTCAGAATCAAGGGAGGATTTCTTTCAAATGGATCCGTGCAGTGGAGATGTGAAGGGATTGGAAAGGGATCCAGACAGTAGTTAGTTGTTAATAACGGACATCATGTAGGGCACAACAGTGTCCAGACAATGACTGAAACAGAAAAATGGAAAAGGAGTTTTCAACTTTTTATGCCACACTGCTTGATTATGTTTATCATGGTGACAGGTTGATAAAGACTGTGGGTAGCTGGCCAGACAACGGCAGTTTGTGAAAGTGTGAATGAAAAAAGACTGTGGGTAGCTGGCCAGACAACGGCAGTTTGTGAAAGTGTGAATGAAAAAAGACTGTGGGTAGCTGGCCAGACAACGGCAGTTTGTGAAAGTGTGAATGAAAAAAGACTGTGGGTAGCTGGCCAGACAACGGCAGTTTGTGAAAGTGTGAATGAAAAAATACTGTGGGTAGCTGGCCAGACAACGGCAGTTTGTGAAAGTGTGAATGAAAAAATACTGTGGGTAGCTGGCCAGACAACGGCAGTTTGTGAAAGTGTGAATGAAAAAATACTGTGGGTAGCTGGCCAGACAACGGCAGTTTGTGAAAGTGTGAATGAAAAAATACTGTGGGTAGCTGGCCAGACAACGGCAGTTTGTGAAAGTGTGAATGAAAAAATACTGTGGGTAGCTGGCCAGACAACGGCAGTTTGTGAAAGTGTGAATGAAAAAAGACAGTGGGTAGCTGGCCAGACAAAGGCAGTTTGTGAAAGTGTGAATGAAAAAATACTGTGGGTAGCTGGCCAGACAACGGCAGTTTGTGAAAGTGTGAATGAAAAAATACTGTGGGTAGCTGGCCAGACAACGGCAGTTTGTGAAAGTGTGAATGAAAAAAGACAGTGGGTAGCTGGCCAGACAACGGCAGTTTGTGAAAGTGTGAATGAAAAAAGACTGTGGGTAGCTGGCCAGACAACGGCAGTTTGTGAAAGTGTGAATGAAAAAAGACTGTGGGTAGCTGGCCAGACAAAGGCAGTTTGTGAAAGTGTGAATGAAAAAAGACTGTGGGTAGCTGGCCAGACAACGGCAGTTTGTGAAAGTGTGAATGAAAAAAGACTGTGGGTAGCTGGCCAGACAACGGCAGTTTGTGAAAGTGTGAATGAAAACAGACTGTGGGTAGCTGGCCAGACAACGGCAGTTTGTGAAAGTGTGAATGAAAAAAGACTGTGGGTAGCTGGCCAGACAAAGGCAGTTTGTGAAAGTGTGAATGAAAAAAGACTGTGGGTAGCTGGCCAGACAACGGCAGTTTGTGAAAGTGTGAATGAAAAAAGACAGTGGGTAGCTGGCCAGACAAAGGCAGTTTGTGAAAGTGTGAATGAAAAAAGACTGTGGGTAGCTGGCCAGACAACGGCAGTTTGTGAAAGTGTGAATGAAAAAAGACTGTGGGTAGCTGGCCAGACAAAGGCAGTTTGTGAAAGTGTGAATGAAAAAAGACAGTGGGTAGCTGGCCAGACAAAGGCAGTTTGTGAAAGTGTGAATGAAAAAGACAGTGGGTAGCTGGCCAGACAAAGGCAGTTTGTGAAAGTGTGAATGAAAAAAGACTGTGGGTAGCTGGCCAGACAACGGCAGTTTGTGAAAGTGTGAATGAAAAAATACTGTGGGTAGCTGGCCAGACAACGGCAGTTTGTGAAAGTGTGAATGAAAAAAACTGTGGGTAGCTGGCCAGACAACGGCAGTTTGTGAAAGTGTGAATGAAAAAAGACTGTGGGTAGCTGGCCAGACAACGGCAGTTTGTGAAAGTGTGAATGAAAAAAACTGTGGGTAGCTGGCCAGACAACGGCAGTTTGTGAAAGTGTGAATGAAAAAAGACTGTGGGTAGCTGGCCAGCAAACGGCAGTTTGTGAAAGTGTGAATGAAAAAGACGTGGGTAGCTGGCCAGACAACGGCAGTTTGTGAAAGTGTGAATGAAAAAAGACTGTGGGTAGCTGGCCAGACAACGGCAGTTTGTGAAAGTGTGAATGAAAAAAGACTGTGGGTAGCTGGCCAGACAAAGGCAGTTTGTGAAAGTGTGAATGAAAAAAGACTGTGGGTAGCTGGCCAGACAACGGCAGTTTGTGAAAGTGTGAATGAAAAAAGACTGTGGGTAGCTGGCCAGACAACGGCAGTTTGTGAAAGTGTGAATGAAAAAAGACTGTGGGTAGCTGGCCAGACAACGGCAGTTTGTGAAAGTGTGAATGAAAAAAGACTGTGGGTAGCTGGCCAGACAACGGCAGTTTGTGAAAGTGTGAATGAAAAAAGACAGTGGGTAGCTGGCCAGACAACGGCAGTTTGTGAAAGTGTGAATGAAAAAAGACTGTGGGTAGCTGGCCAGACAACGGCAGTTTGTGAAAGTGTGAATGAAAAAAGACTGTGGGTAGCTGGCCAGACAAACGGCAGTTTGTGAAAGTGTGAATGAAAAAAGACAGTGGGTAGCTGGCCAGACAAAGGCAGTTTGTGAAAGTGTGAATGAAAAAGACAGTGGGTAGCTGGCCAGACAACGGCAGTTTGTGAAAGTGTGAATGAAAAAGACAGGGGTAGCTGGCCAGAAAGGCGTTTGTGAAAGTGTGAATGAAAAAAGACTGTGGGTAGCTGGCCAGACAACGGCAGTTGTGTGAATGAAACGTGGTGGAAAGATGAAAGATAACGTGGGTAGCTGCCAGACAGGCAGTTGTGAAAGTGTGAAGAAAAAAACTGTGGTAGTGGCAGACAAGGCAGTTTGTGAAGTGTGAATGAAAAAAATGTGGTAGCTGGCCAGACAACGGCAGTTGTGAAAGTGTGAATGAAAAAAACTGTGGGTAGTGGCCAGAAGCAGTTGGAAGTATGAAAAACTGTGGTAGTGCAACAACGCGTTTGTGAAAGTGTGAATGAAAAAAACTGTGGGTAGCTGGCCAGACAACGGCAGTTTGTGAAAGTGGAATGAAAAGACAGGGGTAGCTGGCAACAAGGCGTTTGTGAAAGGTGATGAAAAAACTGTGGGTAGTGCCAGACAGCAGTTTGTGAAAGTGTGAATGAAAAATCTGGGTAGTGGCCAACAACGCAGTTGTGAAGTGTGAATGAAAAAGAAGTGGTAGTGCCAGACACGGCAGTTTGTAAAAGTGGAATGAAAAGACGTGGGTAGCTGGCCAGACAACGGCAGTTTGTGAAAGTGTGAATGAAAAAAACTGTGGTAGCTGGCCAGACAAGGCAGTTGTGAAAGTGTGAATGAAAAAAGAGTGGTAGCTGGCCAGACAACGCAGTTTGTGAAAGTGTGAATAAAAAGACTGTGGTACTGGCCAGACAACGGCAGTTTGTGAAAGTGTGAATGAAAAAGACTGTGGGTAGCTGGCCAGACAACGCAGTTGTGAAAGTGTGAATGAAAAAATGGGTAGCTGGCCAGACAAGGCAGTTTGTGAAATTGAAGAAAAAAACTGTGGGTAGCTGGCCAGACAACGGCAGTTTGTGAAAGTGTGAATGAAAAAGACGTGGGTAGTGGCAGACAAGGCAGTTTGTGAAAGTGTGAATGAAAAAGACGTGGGTAGCTGGCCGACAAAGGCAGTTTGTGAAAGTGTGAATGAAAAAAGACGTGGGTAGCTGGCCAGACAAGGCAGTTTGTGAAAGTGTGAATGAAAAAGACTGTGGGTAGCTGGCCAGACAACGGCAGTTTGTGAAAGTTGAATGAAAAAGACTGTGGTAGCTGGCCAGACAAGCAGTTTGTGAAAGTGTGAATGAAAAAAGACTGTGGGTAGCTGGCCAACAACGGCAGTTTGTGAAGTGTGAATGAAAAAAGACTGTGGGTAGCTGGCCAGACAACGGCAGTTTGTGAAAGTGTGAATGAAAAAGTGGGTAGCTGGCCAGACAAGGCAGTTTGTGAAAGTGTGAATGAAAAAGACTGTGGTAGCTGGCCAGACAAGGCAGTTGTGAAAGTGTGAATGAAAAAAGACTGTGGGTAGCTGGCCAGACAACGGCAGTTTGTGAAGTGTGAATGAAAGACGTGGGTAGCTGGCCAGACAAAGGCAGTTTGTGAAAGTGTGAATGAAAAAGACGTGGGTAGCTGGCCAGACAACGGCAGTTTGTGAAAGTGTGAATGAAAAAGACTGTGGGTAGCTGGCCAGACAACGGCAGTTTGTGAAAGTGTGAATGAAAAAAGACGTGGTAGTGGCAGACAACGGCAGTTTGTGAAAGTGTGAATGAAAAAGACTGTGGGTAGCTGGCCAGACAACGGCAGTTTGTGAAAGTGTGAATGAAAAAAGACGTGGGTAGCTGGCCAGACAACGGCAGTTTGTGAAAGTGTGAATGAAAAAGACTGTGGGTAGCTGGCCAGACAACGGCAGTTTGTGAAAGTGTGAATGAAAAAAACTGTGGGTAGCTGGCCAGACAACGCAGTTTGTGAAAGTGTGAATGAAAAAATACGTGGGTAGCTGGCCAGACAACGGCAGTTGTGAAAGTGTGAATGAAAAAACTGGGGTAGCTGCCAGACAACGCAGTTTGTGAAAGTGTGAATGAAAAAAACGTGGGTAGCTGCCAGACAACGGCAGTTTGTGAAAGTGTGAATGAAAAATACTGTGGGTAGCTGGCCAGACAACGGCAGTTTGTGAAAGTGTGAATGAAAAACTGTGGTAGCTGCCAGACAACGGCAGTTTGTGAAAGTGTGAATGAAAAAACTGTGGGTAGCTGGCCAGACAACGGCAGTTGTGAAAGTGTGAATGAAAAAAACTGTGGTAGCTGGCCAGACAAGGCAGTTTGTGAAAGTGTGAATGAAAAACTGTGGGTAGCTGGCCAGACAAGGCAGTTGTGAAAGTGTGAATGAAAAATACTGTGGGTAGCTGGCAGACACGCAGTTTGTGAAAGTGTGAATGAAAAAAGTGGGTAGCTGGCCAGCAACGGCAGTTTGTGAAAGTGTGAATGAAAAAAGACTGTGGGTAGCTGGCCAGACACGGCAGTTTGTGAAAGTGTGAATGAAAAAGACGTGGGTAGCTGCCAGACAAAGGCAGTTTGTGAAAGTGTGAATGAAAAAAGACTGTGGGTAGCTGGCCAGACAACGGCAGTTTGTGAAAGTGTGAATGAAAAAAGACTGTGGGTAGCGGCCAGACAAGGCAGTTTGTGAAAGTGTGAATGAAAAAAGACGTGGTAGCTGGCCAGACAACGGCAGTTTGTGAAAGTGTGAATGAAAAAAGACTGTGGGTAGCTGCCAGACAAGGCAGTTTGTGAAAGTGTGATGAAAAAAGACTGTGGGTAGCTGGCCAGACAAGGCAGTTTGTGAAAGTGTGAATGAAAAAAGACTGTGGGTAGCTGGCCAGACAAGCAGTTTGTGAAAGTGTGAATGAAAAAAGACTGTGGGTAGCTGGCCAGACAACGGCAGTTTGTGAAAGTGTGAATGAAAAAAGACTGTGGGTAGCTGGCCAGACAAGGCAGTTTGTGAAAGTGTGAATGAAAAAGACAGTGGGTAGCTGGCCAGACAAAGGCAGTTTTGAAAGTGTGAATGAAAAAGACGTGGGTAGCTGGCCAGACAAAGGCAGTTTGTGAAAGTGTGAATGAAAAAGACAGTGGGTAGCTGGCCAGACAAAGCAGTTTGTGAAAGTGTGAATGAAAAAAGACTGGGTAGCTGGCCAGACAAGGCAGTTTGTGAAGTGTGAATGAAAAAGACAGTGGGTAGCTGGCCAGACAAAGGCAGTTTGTGAAAGTGTGAATGAAAAAGACGTGGGTAGCTGGCCAGACAAGGCAGTTTGTGAAAGTGTGAATGAAAAAGACGTGGGTACTGGCCAGACAACGGCAGTTTGTGAAAGTGTGAATGAAAAAAGAGTGGGTAGCTGCCAGACAAGGCAGTTTGTGAAAGTGTGAATGAAAAAAGACTGTGGGTGCTGGCCAGACAAAGGCAGTTTGTGAAAGTGTGAATGAAAAAAAGACTGTGGGTAGCTGGCCAGAAACAGGTAAGTTGTGAAAGTGTGAATGCAGCACTGGAGTGGCCAGAAAGGCAGTTTGTGAAAGTGTGATGAAACAAAGCGTTGGTAAGTGCAAGAAAAGGAGTTTGTAAGTGGCAGAAAAGCATTGAGTGTAGTGGCCAGACAGTGGTAGCTTGGCAGTGAGAAGAAAAAAAGTGTGGTAAGCGGGGCGCAGACAACGGCAGTTTGTGAAGTGTGAATGAAAAAAGACTGTGGGTAGCTGGCCAGACAACGGCAGTTTGGAAAGTGTGAATGAAAAAGACTGTGGGTAGCTGGCCAGACAAGGCAGTTTGTGGAAAAAGAATGGGTATGACAGAACAGGAGTGGCCACAAGGAAGTTTGTGAAAGTGGGAAGACAACAACGGCAGTTAGCTGGCCAGACAAAGGCAGGTGGAAAGTGAGAAAAAGCAGTGGGTAGCTGGCCAGAAAGAAGTTTGTGAAGTGGAAGACAAAACGGCGGGTGGGTAGAAAGGTTTGTGAAGTGTGAATGAAAAAAGAGGGTAGCTGGCCAGACAACGGCAGTTTGTGAATGTGAATGAAAAAAGACTGTGGGTAGCTGGCCAGCAACGGAGGTTTGATGAAAAGATGTGGTATGAAGAAACAGTTGTGAGTGTGAGACAACAGTTGTGAAAGTGGCAAAAGGATGTGGTAGTGGAAAAAGCAGTGGTAGTGTGAAAACGAATTGTGAAGTGGAGAAAAGAGTGGGTAGCTGGCAAACAAGATTTGTGGTGTGCATGAAAAAAAGCTTGGGTAGTGGAAGAAAGGAGTGTGGTAAGTGGCATGAAGGATTGGGTAGTGGCAGACAAAAGCATTGTGAAAGTTGAAGAAAAAGCAGTGGGAAGTGGCAAAAAGGCATTTGGTAAGTGGACGAAAAGGCAGTTTGGAAGTGTCCAGAAAAGCAGTTGTAGCTGCGAAAAAAGTGGGGTGATGACAAGCAGTTTGGTGAGTGCAGAAAAGGCATTTGGTGAAGCAGGTGTATGAAAGGTGGGAATGGCAAAAACTTGGAGTTTGAAAGGCATTTGTGAAAGTGGATGAAAAAAACTGTGGGTAGCTGGCCAGAAGGAGTTTGTGAAAGTGTGAATGAAAAAAGACTGTGGGTAGCTGGCCAGACAACGGCAGTTTGTGAAAGTGTGAATGAAAAAATACTGTGGGTAGCTGGCCAGACAACGGCAGTTTGTGAAAGTGTAATGAAAAAAGACGTGGGTAGCTGGCCAGACAAGGCAGTTTGTGAAAGTGTGAATGAAAAAAGCTGTGGGTAGCTGGCCAGACAAGGCAGTTTGTGAAAGTGTGAATGAAAAAAGACTGTGGGTAGCTGGCAGCAGCAGTGCAGTTTGTGAAAGATGTGAATGGCAAAAAGACGTGGGTAGTGGAGACAAAGGCTTTTGGAAAGTGGCAATGAAAAAGACAGTGGGTAGTGGCCAAAAAGAGTTGTGAAAGTGTGAATGAAAAAGACTGTGGGATAGCTGCCAGAAAGGATTGTGATAGTGGATGAAAAAAGATTGTGGTTGTGCAGACAAGGGCATTTGTGAAGGGAATAAAAGAGTTGTGGGTAGTGGCAACAACGGTTGTGGAAAGTGTGGAATGAAGAAAAAGTGTGGTAGCTGGCCAGACAACGGCAGTTTGTGAAAGTGTGAATGAAAAAAGACTGTGGGTAGCTGGCCAGACAACGGCAGTTTGTGAAAGTGTGAATGAAAAAGACTGTGGGTAGCTGGCCAGACAAGGCAGTTTGTGAAAGTGGAATGAAAAAACTGGGGTAGCTGGCCAGCAAAGGCAGTTTGTGAAAGTGAAAAAAACTGGGGGTAGCTGGCAGAAAGGCAGTTTGTGAAGTGTGGAAGAAAAAAACTGTGGTAGTGAGAAAAGGCATTGGGAAAGTGCGAAAAAGAAGTTTGGAAGGTGAGCAAAAGGCAGTGTGAGACAAGGGAATGAAAAAGCTGTGGAAGAGCGGCGCACACGGCAGTTTGTGAAAGTGTGAATGAAAAAATGTGGGTACTGCCAGACAACGGCAGTTTGTGAAAGTGTGAATGAAAAATACTGTGGGTAGCTGGCCAGACAACGGCATTTGTGAAAGTGTGAATGAAAAAAGACTGTGGTGCTGGCCAGCAAGCAGTTTGTGAAAGTTGAATAAAAATAGTGGGTAGCTGGCCAGCAACGGCAGTTTGTGAAAGTGTGAAGAAAAATACTGTGGGTAGCTGGCCAGACAAGGCAGTTTGTGAAAAGTGTGAATGAAAAAAGGACGGCGAGGCAGTTTGTGAAGTGTGAATAAAAAAATTGGGTAGCGGGCCCAGCATGGCAGTATGAATGAAAGTGGTATGAAAAAAGTTTTGGGTGTGCAGAACGCAGTTTGTGAAAGTGGAATGAAAAAAGTGTGGTAGTGGCAGACAACGGCATTTGGGAAGGGATGAAAAGATGTGGGTACAAAGCGTTTGGAATGTGAAAAAGACTGTGAGTGGCCAGACAACGGCAGTTGTGAAAGTGTGAATGAAAAAACTGTGGGTAGCTG
>JAPXFY010003926.1:17500-19803 GCA_030674185.1 Monoplex corrugatus | reverse complement strand
GACATTTTTAGTGTGCAAACTAATACTGAGACATGAATAACATTTGGGGTTCTAATGTTCCAAGAATCGAAGAGTAGAAATATCTTCAGGCAAGAGAAAAAAAAAAAGAAGAGAGAGAGAGAGAGAGAGAGAGACAGACAGACAGACAGAGAGAGAGAGAGAGAGATGAGGAGAGAGAGAGAGAGAGAATGAGACACAGAGAGAGAATGAGACACAGAGAGAGACAGAGAGAGAGGGAAAGAGAGAGAGAGAGGGAGAGAGAGAGAGATGAGAAAGAGAGAAATGAGCGAGAGAGAAAGAAGAAAGAGAGAGAGAAGAAAGAGAGAGAGAGAGAAAGAAAAAGAGAGAGAAAAAGAAAGAATGAAAGAAAGAAAGAAAGAAAGAGAGAGACAGAGATAGAGACAGAGATACAGAGTGAGAGAGAGACAGACAGACAGACAGAAGAGACAGAGAGAGACAGAGACAGAGAGAGTGAGACAGAGAGAGAGAGAGAGACAGAGAGAGAAAGAAAGAAAGAGAGAGAGAGACAGATGGAGAGAGAGACATATGAGAGAGAGAAATGAGAGAAAGAGAAAGAGAGAGAAAGAGAGAGAGAAAAAAGACGGAAAGAGAGAAAGAAAGAAAGAGAGAGAGAGAAAGAGAGAGAGAGAGGGAAAGAGAGACAAAGAAAAAGAGAAAGAAAAAGAAAGAAAGAAAGAATGAAAGAGAGAGAGAGAGGAGAGAGAGAGAGAGAGAGGAGAGAGAGAGAGAGAGAGAGAAAACAAAGAAGAATTTATCACGAAATTTTTTATATGCATGCGCGCGCGCGCGCGTGTGTGTGGTGATGTGTGTGTGTGTGAGTGTGTGTGTGCGTATGTGTGTGTGTGTGTGTGTGTGTGGAGAGAGAGAGAGAGAGAGAGAGAGAGAGAGAGAGTGTTGTGTGTGTGTGTATGTGTGTGTGTTTGTGCGTATGCGTGTGTTCGTTCGTTCTTTGATTTAACGTCTTTTTACTATAAGTGATATTAGACGGTATACGTGTGTGTGTGTGTGTGTTTGTGCGTGTGCACGTGTGTGTGTGTGTGTGTGGGGCGTGCGTGTGTGAAGGAGAAGGAGAAGAAGAAGAAGAAAGAAGAAAGAGTAAGGAAACGAAGAAGGAGGAGCAGGAGGAGAAGGAGAAAGAGCAGAGCCTTTGGAGGATGATTAATCTTATACATCGGTCCAATTATCGAGAAGAATGTCCTAACCCTAAACATACTCAATTACTTTTCTTTTTTGACGCTTGTGCTTTGACCCTTGCGATCGAGAAAGACCCCCCAACAACCATCCAGAATGTGATTTTAGGTACATGGGATTCGGCAGATTGGATCTGTAACTTCGAACAAAGACTGGCTCAGTGGATATGGATTGGTTCAGTCGGGTTGGAGTTTGAAGCGGGTTTAGGATGACTGCAGACTGGGCAAGAACAACCTTTCTTTGACTGAGAGGCGTGGGAACGAGTTCGAATCGTCGAATCAGCATTTCCGTGGACTGCCTCGGCTGGCTTAGAACTTTGAACTGGTTGGTGCAGACCTAGAGGGCCTCAATAGCTCAGTTGGTTGAGCGTCGGATTCACATGCTAACGGTTGTAGGTTCGAATCATGGGGTGCGCTACATTAAAACTGGCCTTCTCACTGTCCCATCTTAACATCATTGTTGTTCTGGTGGTGTCAGTGTAAGATTGGATAAGTCCACCCTTCCCCACTTCCCTGGGATGGTTATCCCCTATACGTAGAGTGAAGCAGCCATCAATTGGTGATCTGTTAATCACAGTGAAATAGCCATCAATTGGTGATCTCTAAGCAGTGTAAAATAGTCACCAATGGTGATCTGTAAGCAGCGTAAAATAGTCACCAATGGTAACCTGTAAGCAGTGTGAAATAGACACCAACTGGCGATTTGAAGGCAGAGTAAAAGAGCCACCAGCTGTAAGCAGAGTAAAAATAGCCACCAACTGGTGATCTGTAAGCAGAGTAAAAATAGCTACCAACTGGTGATCTGTAAGCAGAGTAAAAATAGCTACCAACTGGTGATCTGTAAGCAAAATAAAATAGTCTTTATTAACTAAGCTAAGCTAAGCTAAACAAATAAAACAAAACAAAAAACTAAACTGAACTAAACTAAACTAAACTAAACTGAACTAAACTAGCCTAAACTAACTTAAACTAACCTAACCTAAACTAACCTAAACTAACCTAAACTAACCTAACTTAACCTAACCTAAACTAACCTAAACTAACCTAACCTAACCTAAACTAACCTAACCTAACCTAAACTATCCTAAAACT
>JAPXFY010003926.1:7500-10000 GCA_030674185.1 Monoplex corrugatus | reverse complement strand
TTCTCATTTCTTCTTCTTCTTCTTCTTCGCAATTCTTCTTCTTCTTCTTCTTCGCAATTCTTCTTCTTCTTCTTCTTCTTCTTCTTCTTCCATTTCTTCTTCTTCTTCTTCTTCTTCTTCTTCTTCTTCTTCTTCTTCTTCTTCTTCTTCTTCTTCTTCTTCTTCTTCTTCTTCTTCTTCTTCTTCTTCTTCTTCTTCTTCTTCTTCTTCTTCTTCTTCTTCTTCTTCTTCTTCTTCTTCTTATATTATTATTATCGTCGGCGTCGTCGTCCTCCTCCTCCTCATCATCATCATTATACGATACGATACGATACGATACGATACGATACGATGCGATACGATGCGATACGACGCAATGCAGTACAATGCAGTACACTACACTACACTACACTACACTACACTACACTACACTACACTACACTACACTACACTACACTACACTACACTACACTACACTACACTACACTACCCTACACTACGCTACGCTACACTACACTTCGATACGATACGATACGATACGATACGATGCAATACAATACAACACAACACAATACAATACAATACAATACAGAGCAACAATACAATACAGTACATCACAATACAACACAGCACCACCACAACACAACGCTGCCATTTACATGTTTTAAAGTCAGCCTGTCTTCTTCGTGTATTTCAGCGAAGCAGACTGAAGGTGTTTTGTTCTAATATGATACACGCAAACATTAAACATTCCCAGAGAATGGATTTGACTTTTAGTTGCCTTAGTAAAGGATTTTTTTCCCGTCTGATCTCAGCGATCTTTGCACGCGGATTACTTTACGGGCAGAGGTGGGATTATCCCAGCGATAATCCCTTCACTGTTGGATAATCCTGTTAATCCTTATTGTGTACAGCGCTTGAAGGGTGCACGTAAGATGGGGATTTGACGGGTTTTGATACTTTCGTATTGTTCCTCTATTCTCCAGATTAATAATATGTGTAAAGCTGTTTTTCGTGTGTTCCTGAAATCCTGAAAAAAACAAAAAGATTGTGGCGATGGTGGTTTGAGGGGGTTATGAGAGAGATGGAGGACTGAGAGAGATGGCAGTGAGAGAGATGGTGAATTTGAGGGAGATGGGTTGATAGAGATGGTGGATTTGAGGGAGATACGGGTGATAGAGATGGAGGATTTGAGGGAGATGCAGGTGAGAGAGATGATGGATTTGAGTGAGATGGTTGTGAGAGAGAATGGTCGATTTGAGATAGATGGGCTTGAAAGAGATTGTGGATTCGAGTTAGATGGCAGTGAGGGAGATGGTGGATTTGAGGGAGATGGCAGTGAGAGAGATGGTGGATTTGAGGGAGATGGCAGTGAGAGAGATGGTGGATTTGAATGAGATGGGGATGAGAGAGATGGTACATTTGAGGGAGACGGGGATGCGAGAAATGGTGGATCTGATGGAGATGGGGGGAGATGGTGGATTTGAGGCAGATGGGGATGAGAGAGATGGTAGATTTGAGGGAGATGGGGAGATGGTGGATTTGAGGGAGATGGGGAGATGGTGGATTTGAGGGAGATGGGGGTGAGAGATGTTCGATTTGCAGGAGATGGAGATTACAGAGATGATGGATTTGAGGGAGATTGCAGTGAGGGAGATGGTGCATTTAAGGCAGATGGGGGTGTGTGTGTGAGAGAAATGGAGGATTTGAGAAGGATTGGGGTGACAGAGATGGTGAATTTGAGGGAGATGGGGGGCCGGGGGGGAGATGGTAGATTTGAGGCAGATGGGATGAGAGAAGATAGATTTGAAGGAGATGGGGGTGAGAGAGAAAGTGGATTGGAGGGAGATGGTAGTACGAGAGATGGTGGATTTGAATGAGACGGGGTGAGAGATATGGTGGATCTGAGAGAGATGGGAGTGAGAGAGATGTTGTTAGATTTGAGGGAGATGGGGTGAGAGAGAGAGAGAGTGAAAGAGATGGTGGATATGAGTGAGATGGCCGTGAGAGAGATGCTAGATTTGAGGGAGATGGGATGAGAGCGATGGTGGATTTTGAAGGAGACGGGGGTGAGAGAGATGATGGATTGAGGGCGATGGAGATGACAGAGATGGTGGATTTGAAGGAGATGGGGGTGAGAGAGATGATGGATTGAGGGCGATGGAGGTGACAGAGATGGTGGATTTTGAAGGAGACAGGGGTGAGAGAGATGGTGGATTGAGGGCGATGGAGGTGACAGAGATGGTGGATTTGAGGACGATGGAGGTGACAGAGATGGTGGATTGAGGGCGATGGAGGTGACAGAGATGGTGGATTGAGGGCGATGGAGGTGACAGAGATGGTGGATTTTGAAGGAGACAGGGGTGAGAGAGATGATGGATTGAGGGCGATGGAGGTGACAGAGATGTTGGATTTTGAAGGAGACAGGGGTGAGAGAGATGATGGATTGAGGACGATGGAGGTGACAGAGATGGTGGATTTTGAAGGAGACAGGGGTGAGAGAGATGGTGGATTGAAGGCG
>JAPXFY010003926.1:0-2500 GCA_030674185.1 Monoplex corrugatus | reverse complement strand
CGCTAAAAGCACACAGATCACTATCAACCATACCACGAGAAGGAATACAAAAGCTTCGACACGGAGATGTCCCAAATATAAAAACAAACAAACAAATGAAAAGAAAGAGAGAGAGAGAGAGAGAGAGAGAGAGAGAGAGAGAGAGAGAAAGAGAGAGAGAGAGAGAGAGAGAGAGAGAGAGAGAGAGGAGAGAGAGAGAGAGAGAGAGAGAGAGTAGGAAAAACAGGAATGCTTGTGAGGGTAGTTAGAACAATAAGGCAAATGAAAGAGAAATGGTTGTCCTGAAAAGGTTTAAAGACGAGGACAGATTTTGGAGTCCTTGTTGTTTTTTGTGTTGTTGCTTTCTGTGTTGTTCTTTTTCATTTTCTCTCTTGGTGGGGGGGGGGGGGGGGGGGGAAAGAAACGAACGAAAGAAACAATTGGGAGACTGTTTGACATCGACTAGATGTGTGGTGTGTGTGTGTGTGTGTGTGTGTGTGTGTGTGTGTGTGTGTGTGTGTGTGTGTGTGTGTGTGTGTGTGTTGTGTTGTGTTGTGTTGTGTTGTGTTGTGTGTTGTGTGTGTGTGTGTGTGTGTATGTTCTGTGTGTGTGTGTGTGTGTGTGTGCGTGCGTGCGTGCGTGTGTGTGAGTGCGTGCATGCGTGTCTGTTTGTCTGCGTGCATGCGTGCGAGCGTGCGTGTGTGCATGTGCATGCGTGCGTGTACTTGTGTGTGTGTGTCTGCGTGCGTGCGTGTGTGTATGTGTGTGTGACAAAAAATGTGTTAGCAGGATTTTCTCTGCTTTTTCTGAATGAATCTGCATCAAATCTGGGTTAAAGATGTGTGAACTGTTGAGGAGTCACGATGAATAAATTAACGGTCAAGGCACA
The DNA here is from genome assembly GCA_030674185.1 of Monoplex corrugatus. Taxonomy (NCBI): domain Eukaryota; kingdom Metazoa; phylum Mollusca; class Gastropoda; order Littorinimorpha; family Ranellidae; genus Monoplex; species Monoplex corrugatus. Next base: position 1,632 of record JAPXFY010003926.1, on the reverse strand, counting down.
CCCAGGTCAACACACACGGACCATAGATGTGCCTGAAAGCAGAACTTTTTTTTTCAAAAAATTGTGTAATCATCACGTTTTTCAAAAGTGTGTAAACATCACGTTTTTCAAAAGTTTATAATCAGCACTTTTTTCTGAAAGTTTGCAAACAGCACTCTTTGTGGAATAGTGTGTAATCAGCACTTTTTTTTCAAAAAGTGAGTAATCAGGACTTTGTTTCCCAAAAAGTGTGTAACAGCATTTTTAGAATTGTCATCAGCACTTTTTCAAAAAATGTGTAATCAGCCCTTTTTTTTCCAAAAAGTGTGTAATCAGCACTTTTATGAAAATGTGTATAATCAGCACTTTTTTCAAAACGTGTGTCATCAGCACTTTTTGAAAAAGTGTGTAATCAGCACCTATTTTCAAAAAGTGTGTAATCTATATTTTTAAAAAAAAGTGTTATAAAAGAAATGTTTAATCAGCACTAGTTTCAAAAGTGTGTAACCAGCACTTTTTCCAAAATTGTGTAATCAGCACTTTTTGAAAAAGTCTGTGATCAGCACTATTTCGTTAAAAGTATGTAATCAGCACTTTAATTATAAAGCGTAATCAGCACTTTTTTTCCAAAAGTCTGTAATCAGCACTTTTTTCAAAAAGTGTGTAACCAGTTTTTCCCCCCAGAAAGTTTGTAATCAGTTCTTTTTTTTTTCAAAAAGTGTGTAATCAGCAACCTCTGTAATACGATATCTACATTATATTTCACTGTTATAACAGTCTTCCATTGTCCACGCCTCAAGTCAAGTATTATTTCATCAAGGTCACAGTGACCATGAGAAGTCCAGAGTCTGGATTTTCTGTGATAATTTTTATATCAAAAGGGAGATTGGTAGAACAGCTTGACTATCTCGCTCCCCCCCCCCCCCCTTTTTTTTTTTTGCCTTTTGTTTGTTTTCTTTTTCTTTCTTTCTTTCTCTTCATTCATTCTCCCCTCTATCGTTTTCTGCCAGATCTTGCTACTATCACCTCCATCGTATAAGCCTGATCAGGAAGTATCTCTCTGTCGAAACAAATGCAAAACTCGTTCTCTCCTTCATAATGTCTCGCATTGACTATTGCAATTCACTCCTGTCTGGTCTTCCTGCCTCCACCATTCACATCCTGAAGCGCATTCAAAACAATGCTGCACGCCTTGTACTCAAAAAGAAAAAAGCTGACCACATATCTCCTCTCCTGGTACAACTTCACTGGCTCCCTGTATCAAAGCGCATACAGTACAAACTAGACACCATGTGCTACAAAAGCCTCAATAACGCAGCCCCCGACTACCTGTCAAGCTTACTTGAGATCTATGTTCCCTCACGTACCCTCCGCTCTGCCTCCGATCCTCTGACTTTTCGCTTTCCACGCACTAAGCTCAATACCTATGGTCCACGAGCCTTCTCTGTTTCTGGTCCACTTTCCTGGAACAAACTTCCTCTCTCTGTCCGTCAGCAACCTACTTTTGTCTCCTTCAAGTCCGCTCTCAAAACTCACCTTTTCTCCTCTGCATAAAATCCTGACCTCACTCAATCCCCTCTGCAGCCTGTCTCCACTCGGAGGGGAATCACATTGTAATATATAATTGTATATAATATGCTCTCTATAATTTTC
>JAPXFY010003925.1:15000-19804 GCA_030674185.1 Monoplex corrugatus | reverse complement strand
CAATCCCCACATAATAACCAGACCAGATGGGTTTCATTGTAATCACTCTTTTAACCGTACCAGCTAATTTCATTGTCATCCCATCAAATAACCATTACCGACATGATTTCATTTTCATCCCCATCTTAAAAAACCGTACCAGATTAGTTTTTTTCTTCCCATCAAAAACCCGTACCAGACTAGTTTCATTGTCATCACCATCATAATAACCAGTACCAGACTTAGGTTTCATTGTCATCACCATCATAATAACCAGTACCAGACTTAGATTTCATTGTCATCACCATCATAATAACCAGTACCAGACATAGATTTCATTGTCATCACATCATAATAACCTGTACCAGACTTAGGTTTCATTGTCATCACCATCATAATAACCAGTATCAGACATAGATTTCATTGTCATCACCATCATAATAACCAGCACCTATACACAGACTTTCTCACTTAATAACATACGATAGTTTCTTCATACCTAATAACAGTCCGATATTCTTGTCTCCATATAACATACAGATAGTTTCATTGTCATCCCATCAATACAGTACAGCTGATTATTGTTCCCACTAACCTACGATAGTTCTGTCTCATAATACAGTACCATAGATCTGTCATCACTCATAATACGTCCAGCTATTCATTTCATACTATATACATCAGACTAATTCTTTCATCTATACATACCAATAGATTTATTGTCATCCATCATATAACGTACCAGACTAATTTGTCTACTAACCGTACCGATATTCTTGTCCATCTAATACAGACTTAATTTTCATCACTAATAACCATACAGACTTAGATTCTGTCATACTATAATACCGTCAGAATGTTCTGTCTCACATAACAGTACAGATTGATTTCATTGTCATCACATCTATACGTAGTTAGTTTCATGTCACCTCATTAACCTACGACTAGTTTCATTGTCATCACCATCTAATAACCAGTACCAGACTAGATTCATGTCATCATATAATAACCATACCAGACTTAGATTTCTGTCATCACCTCATAACAGTACCGACTTAGATTTCATTGTCTACCTATAATAACCAGTCCAGACTAATTCATTGTATCCCTATAATAACAGTACCGACTGTTTCATTGTCATCACCTCTATACAGTACCGATAGTTTATTTCATCACATCTTAACCAGTACCGACTGATTTCATTGTCATCACCTATAATAACAGTACAGACTTGTTTCTGTCATCCATATATACCAGTACGACTTAGATTTCATTGCTCACCATCTAATAACCAGTACGACTTGTTTCATTGTCATCACCTCTAATAACCTACCAGACTAGATTTTTGTATCACCTCATAATAACCAGTACAGACTAGTTATTGTCATCACATATAATACAGTAGTCCGCTGATTTTGTCTATATATAACGTACAGTAGTTCATGTCTCACTATAATACGACATGTTTCATTGTCATCCTATACGTACCAACTAGTTCTTGTCCCTCATAATAACTCCAGATAGTTCATTGTCTCCATATAATACAGACAGATAGTTCATTCTACCACTTACGTACAGACTTTTCTTGTATACCTATACGTACAGACTAGTTCATTGTCACTCATACGTACCAGCTGATTCTTCATCACATAACCAGTACATGATTTTCCTATAACAGCATATTTCATTCTCACTCATAATAACGTACATAGTTTCTTGTCTCATCTAATAACATACAGCTAGATTCTTGTCACACATCTATAACATACCGATATTTCTTGTTCACTCATAATAACCGTCAGTATTTTCTACCTATAACCGTAGACTGATTTCTTGTCATACTTATAACCTCAGACTAGATTTCAGTATCACATCTACCGTACGATAGTTCATTGTCCACTAAACGTACAGACTAGTTCTGTCTCACACTATACAGTACAGACTAGATTTCATTGTCATCCCATCATATAACAGTACCGACTTAATTTATTGTCATCACCACTAATAACCAGTACCAACTAGTTTCATTGTCATCACCATCTAATAACCAGTACCGATAGTTTCATTGTCATCACCATCATAATAACAGTACCGATAGATTCTTGTCATCCCATCTAATAACCAGTACCAGATAGATTTCATTGTCATCACCATCATAATAACCAGTACCAGACATATTTCATGTCTCACCTATAATAACCGTACCGATTGTTTCATTGTCATCACCATCATAAAACAGTACCAGATAGATTTCATTGTATCACCATCATAATAACCAGACCAGACATAATTTCATTGTCCACCATCATATAACAGTACCAGACTAGATTTCATTGTCATCACATCATAATACAGTACAGACTAGATTTCATGTCATCCTCTAATAACCAGACAGATAGATTTCTTGTCATCACCTCATATAACGTACCAGACTAGATTTCATTGTCATACATCATAATACAGTACAGACTAATTTCTTGTCATCACCTATAATAACAGACCGACTTTTCATTTATCACACTAATAACCAGTACAGACTTAGTTCATTTCAACCATCATAATACAGTACCAGATAGATTTATTGTCATCACATCATATAACCAGCCAGACTTATTCATTATCACCACATAATAACCAGTACAGACTAGATTTCATTGTCATACCATCATATACAGTACAGATAGTTTCATTGTCATCACCTCAAAATAACCGTACGACTAATTCTTGTCATCACCATCATAATACCAGTACAATTAGTTTATGTCATCACTATATAACAGTACCAGACTAGTTTCATTGTCATCACTTCATAATAACAGTACCAGATTAGATTCATTGTCATCACCATCATATAACCAGTACCAGATAGTTTCATTGTAACACACAAATAACCAGTACAGACTAATTTCTTGTCATCACCACTATAACCGTACCAGACTAGATTTCATTCTCACTCATATCGTACCAGACTAGATCATCACCCTTAACAGTCAGACTAGTTTCTTTCACCATTATAACTACAGACTGATTTCTTGACACCTCTAACCAGTACCAGATTAGATTCATTGTATCACTAATACGTACAACTAGATTCATTGTCATCACCATTAATACAGACAGCTAGATTTATTGCATCACACTATACCTACCAGACTTAATTTCTGTTCACTATAATACAGTACAGATTAGATTTCATTTCATCACCTTAATAACAGACGATGATTTCTTGTCATCAAATAACAGTACAGACGTTCTGATCCATTAAACGACCAGATATTATTTCATCCACTATACCAGACAGACTAGATTCTGTCATCATATATACCAGTACCGACTGATCATGTCACCTCATATAACGTACATTGATCTCATCACTTATCCAGACCAGCTTAGTTCATCATCTCAAACCATACCGATATTCATTTCATCACCTATAACGTACCAGATAGATTATTGTCATCACATATATACGTACCAATAGTTCTTGTCATCCTCATAACGTACGATTAGTCTTCATCACTAACGTACCAGAGATTTCTTATCCATCATAATAACGTCCGACTAATCATTTCATACATCATATAACGACGATAGATTCTTCCACTCATAATAACCGTCGACTAGATTCATTGTCATCCCATCTATACCGTACAGATGATCATTGTTCACCATATACAGTACCGACTAGATTCTTCTCCCAAATAACATACCAGACTGATTCATTGTACCTCTATAACCATACCAACTTTTTCTGCATCCTCATAATACCAGTACCAGACTTAGATCTGTACACCATATAATAACATACAGATTAGATCTGTCATCCATAAAAAACGCGACTTATTTCATTTCATCCACCTAATAACAGTACAGACTAGATTTATTGTCATACCTATAATAACAGTACAGACATAGATTTCATTGTCATCCCTCATAATAACCGTACAGACTTAGATTTCATGTCATAATAATTCATGCTCACATCTAATAACCATTACCAGACTTAGTTTCTTTGTCATCACCTCTAATAACCAGTACCAGCTTAGATTTCATTGTCATCACCATATAATAACCAGTACGAATGATTTCATGTCTCCATAAATACAACCAGACTTGATTATTGTCATCACATCATAATAACCATACAGACTTAGATTTATGTCATCACCATCATAAAACAGTACCAATAGATTCATTGTCATCACCATCATAATAACAGTACCAGACTTAGATTTCATGTCATCACCATCATAATAACCATACACTTTATTTCATTTCATCACATCATAAACAGTATCAGACTTAGTTTCATTCATCACCATCATAATAACCAGTACCAGATAGATTTCATGTCATCACCATCTAATAACCAGTACCACAAATTTATTTACAATCTAATAACCAGTACCATAATTTCTTCATACCATATAATACCATACCAATTAGATATTCTGTCATACCATATTAACCAGTACCAGACTAGATTTCATTGTCATCCCATCTAATAACCAGTACCAGACATAGATTTCATTGTCATCCCATATAATAACCAGTACCAGATTAGATTTCATTGTCACACCATCATAATAACCAGTACCAGACTTAGATTTCATGTATCACCATATAATACCAGTACCAGACATAATTCATGTCAACCATCATAATAACCTACCAGACATAATTTCATTTTCATCACCTCAAATAACCAGTACCAGACTTAGATTTCACTGTTATCACCTCATAATAACCAGTACCAGACTTAGATTTCATTGTCATCACCATCATAATAACCAGTACCAGACATGTTTTAGGGCAGCAGCATCTA
>JAPXFY010003925.1:0-5000 GCA_030674185.1 Monoplex corrugatus | reverse complement strand
CTCCTGTCTGTCTGCTGGTGTCAGGGTTCACTGTCCATCATAACACTCCTGTCTGTCTGCTGGTGTCAGGGTTCACTGTCCATCATAACACTCCTGTCTGTCTGCTGGTGTCAGGGTTCACTGTCCATCATAACACTCCTGTCTGTCTGCTGGTATCAGGGTTCACTGTCCATCATAACACTCCTGTCTGTCTGCTGGTGTCAGGGTTCACTGTCCATCATAACACTCCTGTCTGTCTGCTGGTGTCAGGGTTCACTGTCCATCATAACACTCCTGTCTGTCTGCTGGTGTCAGGGTTCACTGTCCATCATAACACTCCTGTCTGTCTGCTGGTGTCAGGGTTCACTGTCCATCATAACACTCCTGTCTGTCTGCTGGTGTCAGGGTTCACTGTCCATCATAACACTCCTGTCTGTCTGCTGGTGTCAGGGTTCACTGTCCATCATAACACTCCTGTCTGTCTGCTGGTGTCAGGGTTCACTGTCCTTCATAACACTCCTGTCTGTCTGCTGGTGTCAGGGTTCACTGTCCATCATAACACTCCTGTCTGTCTGCTGGTGTCAGGGTTCACTGTCCATCATAACACTCCTGTCTGTCTGCTGGTGTCAGGGTTCACTGTCCATCATAACACTCCTGTCTGTCTGCTGGTGTCAGGGTTCACTGTCCATCATAACACTCCTGTCTGTCTGCTGGTGTCAGGGTTCACTGTCCATCATAACACTCCTGTCTGTCTGCTGGTGTCAGGGTTCACTGTCCATCATAACACTCCTGTCTGTCTGCTGGTGTCAGGGTTCACTGTCCATCATAACACTCCTGTCTGTCTGCTGGTGTCAGGGTTCACTGTCCATCATAACACTCCTGTCTGTCTGCTGGTGTCAGGGTTCACTGTCCATCATAACACTCCTGTCTGTCTGCTGGTGTCAGGGTTCATTGTCCATCATAACACTCCTGTCTGTCTGCTGGTGTCAGGGTTCACTGTCCATCATAACACTCCTGTCTGTCTGCTGGTGTCAGGGTTCACTGTCCATCATAACACTCCTGTCTGTCTGCTGGTGTCAGGGTTCACTGTCCATCATAACACTCCTGTCTGTCTGCTGGTGTCAGCTTTGTGTTTCATAGATGTTTGCCTTGATTTGAATTATTAGTCAAGAAACAGTTCCGTGAAAATATCATTATATTTATTATGATTATGCTGATTAATATTGTTATTATGATTATGACAATGCTGCTGCAGCTTGCTGCTGCTGCTGATGACGACAACGACGACAGCGATGATGATGACGATGACGATGACGACGACGACGACGACGACGACGATGATGATGATGATGATGATGATGATGATGATGATGATGATGATGATGATGATGATGATGATGATCCTCCTCCTCTTCCTTTTCATCATCATCATCATCATCATCATCATCATCATCATCATCATCATCATCATCATCATCATCATCACACATACAACACACACACGCACACATACACACACACGCACGCGCGCACACACACACACACAGACACACACACACAGACACACACGCACACACACACACACACACACACACACACACACACACACACACGCTCGCTCACTCACACACATATATGCAACACAATCATCTTCAACAACACTGAAAACTGTTGTGATTTTATTCAGCCAAATATTATAGAGGCACTTGATGAGAATTTCCTCCAATGACATGGACATAATATAAATCCAAGTAAACAATATGGTGCATGCGATGTCTTGAACAACAACAAGAAAAACATCGTCAACAACAACAGCCACAACAACAATAATTATGACGACAATACCATCAACAGTGGAAGCGGTAACAACAACAACAACAACAAATACAGGGGAAAAAAAACACCAAAACTATATCAAAACAATATAAAACACTCATGATATTTTGATACATTACAATAAGATGTCATGTAGCCTGTTTAGTTTTTCCCTGCTTCATACTTTTACTTTTAGAAAGACAACTTTCCTTCAATTCTTTGTATTGGTACCAGGTAAATAAACGTCTATTTAACCAAATAAACACACAGATAACTGCGGAATGAGATGCCACCACGGTACAACAATTGTTGTTTGAAGCATAAACACTGGGTTTTTTAAAAGAAAAGTCAAGATTCTTTAGGTTTTCGTTTTCTGAAGTCACCGTTTCCGCGCTCAGAATACATTCTGTAGGCACTAATGCTGCCAATGGCAAGTGATGGAAGAATATTATACACTCAGAGTCTGATGCCTTGAGGTCAACCGCTGCTACAATAAACCTGGCCTGTTCACTGCCCGTCTTTATGCTCTATTCATTGTAGTGGTGTCAGATTAGCAGTTCAGACATTCCGCTTTCTCTTCTCCTTCCTTATTTCAACACCTTGCCAGCTCTCAACGAGTTTGTCAGGTAACTGTTGGCTTATTTAGGTGGAGCGCATACGGAATTGTTCTGGCATTAAGCTCTACCGATTAAACTCCCAATTCCAGAATGGTGATGATTCAAGGGAACTAACTATAGCGGTTTCACGTTCACTATCCTTCTATTTACCTCCCCTTACAAAGTTCATGTAGACGATGCTTATTCAAATGTCCTCCCCTCAGAGAAAAAGTCAGATAGAGGAAACAGCGACAACTGCTAACAGCAATGTTTATAACGATCATTGACAGACAGTTGACCACAGAAAACGTTTGATTTCATTTCATGTCATCTATGATTTTATACAAAACAATGTGTCGTCATTTTCGTGTTTTTTTTTTCTCATAGAAATGATATTTCACTATTTCAATAACCTAAGAATATATCTTTGCTAACGATACATGTTGTCTTAGAAAGCAAAAAGTAAGGTACACCAGTGACTGTGGTGAGATGGTTAGCACAACGGATCAATGACTGGGTGTTTGTGGGTTCGGATCCCACTAGTCCTGTCAAACTCACTGTGGGATTTTACATTCCCATGTGGCTCCTACCCTCAGTTAAGTGTGGGATTTTACATTCCCATGTGGCTCCTACACACAGTTAAGTGTGGGATTTTTCATTCCCATGTGGCTCCTACACACAGTTAAGTGTGGGATTTTTCATTCCCATGTGGCTCCTACCCACAGTTACGTGTGGGATTTTACATTCCCATGTGGCTCCTACCCACAGTTAAGTGTGGGATTTTTCATTCCCATGTGGCTCCTACCCACAGTTAAGTGTGGGATATTTCATTCCCATGTGGCTCCTACCCACAGTTAAGTGTGGGATTTTTCATTCCCATGTGGCTCCTACCCACAGTTAAGTGTGCTATGATCAACATCACTGTAGATTTTACAGCCCCATGTGGCCCCTACCCACAGTTAAGTGTGCTATAGTCAACATCACTGTAGATTTTACAGCCCCATGTGACTCCTACCCACAGTTAAGTGTGCTATGTTCAACATCACTGTAGATTTTACAGCCCCATGTGGCCCCTACCCACAGTTAAGTGTGCTATAGTCAACATCACTGTAGATTTTACAGCCCCATGTGACTCCTACCCACAATTAAAACCGCTATTGGCTTATTGGGAGGACTGGGACCACACAGTCCAATGTCAGCCACTTCACGGATCTATCAGTGCAGGTGTTGTTCAAATGTCTTGACCAACACCGCAGTTGTCTGTATCTCCCGGACCTGGTTGATGCCAGACTGCGTTATAGAAGGAAGCGCAGAGAACATGCTTGTCAGTGAAATGTGGACAGGGGCGGTAACCTGGTGGGTAAACGTCAGACTTCCTGTGGGAAGGTCCTGAGTTCCATCCGCACAGACACCTCTGTCTGGTGGATAAAGGGTGAAGGATTTTCCCTTCCCCAGGGTCAACGTGTGTGCGCATCTGCCAGTGCCTCAACCATCTCCATGTGTGTACAGAATATGAAATCTGCACGTTAAAGATCTTGTAAGTCATGTCAGTGGCTGGTTTACGGAAATACAAAAACACGCAGACTGCAAGCTACAGCAAGTTTGAAAAATAAGTGGCTTTCTGTTACAAATGGGAAATTAAGTAGTTTGAAAAATAAGTGGCTTTCTGTTACAAATGGCAAATTAAGTAGTTTGAAAAATAAATGGCTTTCTGTTACAAATGGGAAATTAAGTAGTTTGAAAAATAAGTGGCTTTCTGTTACAAATGGCAAATTAAGTAGTTTGAAAAATAAGTGGCTTTCTGTTACAAATGGGAAATTAAGTAGTTTGAAAAATAAGTGGCTTTCTGTTACAAATGGGAAATTAAGTAGTTTGAAAAATAACTGACTTTCTGTTACAAATGGCAAATTAAGTAGTTTGAAAAATAAGTGGCTTTCTGTTACAAATGGGAAATAAAGTAGTTTGAAAAATAAGTGGCTTCCTGTTACAAATGGGAAATTAAGTAGTTTGAAAAATAACTGGCTTTCTGTTACAAATGGGAAATTAAGTAGTTTGAAAAATAACTGGCTTTCTGTTACAAATGGGAAATTAAGTAGTTTGAAAAATAAGTGGCTTTCTGTTACAAATGGCAAATTAAGTAGTTTGAAAAATAAATGGCTTTCTGTTACAAATGGCAAATTAAGTAGTTTGAAAAATAACTGGCTTTCTGTTACAAATGGGAAATTAAGTATCATATTATCATAACCATCATTATCATTATCATCATTATCGTTATCAATCCAGAAAGGAAGGCCATAGCATAATTATTATAATTATTACCATCCCCATCATCAGGTCTAGTCATCAGAGCACAGTGAACATTGTAAATTGTCACAAAGTCTGCTATCACCAAAGTAGCTAAACGTAAGACAGCAAGATGGTTCCAGAGGGGAGTAAAGGAGGCAGTTTACATCGCCGCAAGGAACCCCACCCTCAACCGTGACCGGGGCCGACACAACCTGCCATCGGTGTACTCCTCACTTATTCAGTCGCACTGTCGTGAGTTCGCTCACGGCGGTGCGCACTGAAGCCAGTTCTCAACCCAGCAGTTGCGCTGAAGAAGTCGGCCGG
>JAPXFY010000392.1:55000-57500 GCA_030674185.1 Monoplex corrugatus | reverse complement strand
ACACACACACACACACACACACACACACACACCACACACACACTTACAATGATCACACATGAAACACATACACACACCGCGTGCACAACACACACTCACACACACACGCAAACACACACACACACACACCACCACCACTACCACCACCACCACCACCACCACACGCCACACACACACACACACACACACACACAGACAAAGAAAGTTTATAGGGCATCATTCTGCACAAAAGAAATTTCAGATTTCAAACATTTCTATAAAGTCTGGACGAAAATGAAAAAAATGAAAAATGGAACCATCTTACCTAGTGCCCGATAATGATTGATATATGTATGTAACAAATTTCCTTCAGACATGGACAAAGAAGAAACTTTTGGATCTATTTGCTGAAAACAGTAAAGTTGAAGGTTTATCTCCTGACTGCAAACATTACAGAGAAATGGAAGATAACCCAATCTACCAAATCCAATCCAATACCTCAGAATGATCTCTAGTTTAATTCTCCAGTCACCTTAGAAGAGCTAAAAACACACACACACACACACACAACACACCACACACACACCACACACACACACCACACACACACACACACACACTCAATACTGTCTGTACACAACAAAAGGAGTTCGAAGGTGTTGCTGCATTTTCGACTAAAAGGATTAAACGTCTTCCAGAAAACTATATTATTTTCCTACCCAATTTTTTTCAGAAATGCTGGGTTAGCGGAACTGTACCACAAATCTGGCAAAAGTCTATTGTTATACCAATATTTAAAGCAGGAAAATCGAAAACCAATAAAAACAGTTACAGACCCATTGCTTTGACGTCCCACACAAACAAATGGAAAGACTGGTCTTAAACAGATTTATACATTACTGTGATAAAAATAACGTTATTCCAGTAAACCTGGCAGGTTAGAAAAGGGAGATCCGCAGTTCAGCACCTGGTTAAACTTACAGATCAAACAACAGTTGTCGTGCAGAAAAAGTCTTTTACCTACTTTCTTTGATGTAAAAAAAAAGCTTACGATCAAGTTTGGCATAAACGTTTGTTGTTCAGGCTGAAATCTATTGGTTTATCTGGTAATATGTATATTACATTAAGCCTTTTTTTTTTAGCCAGTAGAACAATTCAGGCAATAGTGGGAACTTGTTATTCTGCTTCACGACACCTCCGCATGGGGATTCCACAATGTTCAGTGATATCACCTGTTTTATGTAATCCTTATACAGGATCTTCCTAAATCTCTTTCAAATTGTGTTGTTTTAGTACAGTATGCTGATGACATATGCATTTGGATGAATATCACTTTAAAAAAAAGACAACTCCTCAGAGAACGCGAAATTACGTAAAGTAGATGTATCAAATTGATTTTGATGATCATGGAAACAATATGCTAGCAGGAAAAAACTAGCATGATGCTGTTTGATCCGGTGGTAACTCAAATTGCTTGGTGAAATGATAAATTACAGATAGGTCGTAAAATTTCTGTGAGTTTACATAACGTCGAAATTAAGCCGGAATGTCCATTTTGATGATATTTTAACAAAAGCGAGAAAAACATTGAATTTTCTAAAGATGATAAGCAAAATACCCTGGGAATGGATACAAATATACTGATTCATCTGTCAACAGCGCTTGTCATGTCTAAATCATCCAATGTGTAAGAAGTGTTTTTCAATGCACCTAAATATTCACTAAAAAAGATTCAGAGCTTGCACTGCAAAAGTTTTAAAATTGCACTAGGTGTACCGACCCATGCTTCTACTCTGAAAACGTCCAAAGTAGCTGGAATTCTACCTCTAAACGACTATTGCGAGCTAGCTACAGCAAAGTTTGCAATTAGAACTACTTCTGAAACGGATAATTTTGTGAGCAGAGAAATTAAAATCAGGTCTGATGTTGACTTTCCAAAATGAGCACGTACTCACCTCCACATTTTAACCGATGGATCAGTTTTAGCAAACAAGAGCGCTGGAGCAGCATTTTGTGTTCCAAATTTTAGCATAAAAAAGTCTTTTTATATTGGGGCAAATGTATCTATATCAACAGCAGAATTAGTCGTAGCCTGTTTCGTTTACATAACAACAAATAAATCTGATTCTAACAATGTTAACCTCTTACTTTTCACATGAAATGCTGGCTTGGCTTTCGTGCCGTTTCTATGTCTTACCTGCTCATATAAAGATTATATTTATCATTGCACCTAAGCCTCTTCTTCTTTTAAGCCAGCAGTGCTATTTCATGTAGTGTTTATTTCAAGTCCCTATTGGTAAGATGAAACCTGGATATTGCAAGCCCCACTTACTTTCAAATAGTTATATGCTTTCCATTCTTTTCAAGTAAGACACATTCCGGAAATGTTCAACACCGTCTTCCAGAAAGGAAAAAAAAGACGTTCCTCATGAAACCGCTGAGCATATTTTCTACATTCACCATAGGGGAAGCTGCACCAGCACACCAGATGACTAAAGAGGAACACTGTTCCCATCCTCAA